>JAQFVV010013122.1:0-147419 GCA_028023455.1 Epiperipatus broadwayi
AATAATAATAATAATAATAATAATAATAATAATAATAATAATAATAATAATAATAATAATAATAATAACAACAACAATACTAATAATAATAATAATAATAATAATAATAATAATAATAATAATAATAATAATAATAATAATAATAATAATAATAATAATAATAATAATAATAATAATAATAATAATAATAATAATAATAATAATAATAATAATAATAATAATAATAATAATAATAATAATAATAATAAAACTATCATTGTTGATTTTTTTAAAGATAAAGGTAAATTTATATATATCCATTTCAGTATGCATTTACATCTGACATGATATTTAAAAAAAGTTTAAAGAAAAAAGTATTATTATAGTAATTATATAATTCTTATTTATTTTCACATTATATTTTGCCTAAAGCTAAAATTTTATACAATATAATACAAAGCAGTAACATTGATTAATGTTCTTAATTTGAAGATATATTACTTTTTTCTTCCTTTTTAAAATTTAAATGCACGAACTTACACTAACAAATGACTTGATTATATAACAGTAATTGGTTAAATTACAAAATGTTTAAGTGTTGCACAAATTATATCGTGTTAAAAATAAACTATGGTGATATTAACTTTTCTAATATTGAATCTGAAAAGTAATTAGTTGAAGTTTCATATTTCTATTTATTTCAGAATATATATACTTTTTAAAAAAATGTTTTTAATGTTCATTTTTTTTGTTTTTAATTATATAAATATATAATTAAAAACATATATTACGTTTGTTGTGATAATAATAATAATAATAATAATAATAATAATAATAATAATAATAATAATAATAATAATAATAATAATAATAATAATAATAATAATAATAATAACAACAACAACAACAACAACAATTTACAATAATATTCATAATTCAGGTTTTTAATAAAATATATACACATGGATAACAATGACAAAAAGTCTCCCAAAACACTCCATAGTTCAAAAATATCAGATAAACTATAAAAAGTTATACTGTTTTATAGGAAAAAAAATTTGTCAAGGACTCAAAATGTACAATAAATATTAAAGTTTGTACAAAAAAATATGAATAACAATAAAAAATATAAAGCTTAAAGTTTTACAAAAGCAATAATTAATAAATGAATATTTATGAAGCATATTAATAAAAAAAATCACTAAACTATGTGTAAATATAGTCCCTTAGAGATAATATGTGATCTTTAAATATTTTAAACATTTTAGCTATCATTTTAAAATCATTATTTAATCACCTGAAAAAGAAAAAAATATTTAGTCAATAAGTTAATTTTAAATTAAGCATAGCTCAATGTATATGTAAACAAAGGTACTAGTCTTGCCTTGGTGGTCGAGAGGTCAGTGTGACTGCCTTGCACTTTCAGGCAGTTGCTCGGGTTGCGGGTTCACATCCCAGCCGATGCTATGACACTTAATAAAAAATAAAAAAGGTACTAAATCACTTTGTTTCCAAGTTAAAATTTTAAAACACTCTAAATGTTGAACAAAAAAATCAAAAATATAATGAATCCACCTATTCTTAGTCACTCTGATGTTTATAAGCATTTCATTGTTATAATTGTTAACATATACATTGAGCTCATGTTTAATTTAAAGTTTACATCCTACTTATTATTTAATTATTACAATCAAAGTATTAAAAGTGAGATGCTGTCTCCAGTCTTATATTATTAATTATAAGTTTAATAACTCTAAGTGTCATATTCCATCTGGTTGATAAATTAATTTCAGATATAACATACCAACAATGTTGGCAAATGTATATTTATAAACATCAGAGCAACTAAGAATAGATGGATTCATTCTATTCTCTATTCCTTTGTTCAACATTTAAGCTCTTTCAAGTCATAGTCTGTGGAAACGTTATTTACTCTTTTTGCTTTTAGAAGATAATGTATATTTGCAATTTAGTTTTTGGTACACTTTGTTTCCTATGTTTTATATTTTTAAATATATAAATAAATAAAAGTTTTGTTTTATTAAATTTATCACAATTTTGAAATCAATGATATGAAATTTAATTCTGTTAAGAAAAGAGTCTATTTTAATAAAATTATTATAACAAATATAATGACAGTTGATCGCAGTAGTTTTATTACTTAGAATGGTGAATGAATAAGTTTATATATATATATATATATATATATATATATATATACAATGGTGAATGAATAAGTTTATATATATATATATTCCCCAAAATTGTATATGTTTATGATGACCAAAATTTTTGCCTTGTGAGAAATATGTTTTTTGTTGTTAAGAAAAAATTAAATAAAAATAATGCTTATGAATTGAAATTTAAGCTTATTTTAATTATGTTTTGTTTTTGATTATGTACCGAATAATCATTGGCCAAAATTTTTGTATAGAATTTATGTTTGATAAAGCATGGTTGACTTTTTATGCTTCAGAAATTATATATGCAATAAGCTGTTTTACAACAATATACAATTAACAAGTAAATAATTCATATTTTTTTAGTGATCCTAATTTCATTTTAGTACAGCATATCATCAAAATATGGCTTTAATTACAAAATAAATAAATGTGTGTATTGCATCATTTTATATTTTTGAGAGTGAGATTGTTTTTATGCCATCATTCTGTGATATCAATAGATCTATAATATAATTATCATTTGAAAAAGTCAAATATTTTTTTAAAGTTTTATTACTAAATTAAAGTAATAGAAATATGTAGATGATCATTGCACTGGGAAATTCAAGTATCATACAAGAAATTCTGGAATAAAAATAATCAGATATTCTTTCCTCATTTAACCTGAATATTTTAAACACATGACCCTTCTTTCCAGAAAGAACACACATATTTACAGTTATATACCAATACTCTAACCTGATTGTTTTAAACATGAATATATTTGCAATAAGATATATTTTAACCAAGAGGAAACAAATTTCTATCATCAATAGAGCACACAAATAATAAATATTGCATAGAATGTAATATTTATGAAAACCCTGGAAAACATATGCAACCAATTATACATCAGATTTGATAAAAAAAACTGTCTTTCTTTGTTATCTATCATATTGCAAATTTTTATAAATGAAAATATCATCACACTATTGGTAAATATTGCATTTTTCCCCAAAAATATGTAATTCAGACTGGGAGGTAATTAAGTAATAATATATTTTATTGTGATAAGTATATTGTTTAGATTTGTGATTTGAGTGGTTACTTATATTAGCATTTAAAAATTTAGATTATTAAACTTGGTGTAATAATAAATATACTTATTGTTGCCACTGTCTTAAATGTTTAATTTCTACTTTGTACTAAATTGAGTTACATTTGATCTTCCGTTTATTATAATATCTGCATTTGTAATGAATGATATATATATATATATATATATATATATATTACGGTTGGAGTGTAATTGGGTTTTACCATATCTGCCATACAGAGTGCCACTAGGCCATTCAAGCCTAGATATTTATAATATAGGCAGATACACATTGTTAAAGATCCAACTTTTATTTTATTGACTGTAGCCCATGCCACTAGCTCTAGGAGTAGCAGAGATTTGTAATAATTTTTTAAACATTATAATAAAGAAAATGATTTAAAAATTCTTAAAATATATTTTTAATATTAAAATAAAATAAGCCACTGCCAGTAATTATCACACAAAAAACATTTATTGGTGCACATATATAAATTTGAGGAATAAATTTAGATTTTATTATAAATTTTAAATTATTATTTCAGTAAGTCACACAGATGGACATTTATATAATATTTTTATTTTAGAATGTTGAGTATAAATAAGCTACATAGACTATGCAATTAAAAACTTTTCAAAAAACATTCAACCTCAGCCAAACCAATGTTTGCTTCCTGATATACAGACCCAACCAATGCAATATGAAGATGCTAGCAGAAAACCACACTGACAGGAATGTGTGTCTGCAGCATGATATTATTTATGAGACATGAATCTCATCCAGTACAGGAATGTGTGTATGTCTGGCAAAGGAAACATGTATATAAAATATTTAAGAGAAATGTTACATATGGATGGAGAGCAGTCTAATTTGCCAACTTATAGGCTCTATCCATAGATCTAAAGAAAATCAATGTTGTAGGAAATACTCTGTGTCCATTGCAATGCAATGACTACACCTTGGGTCATGGATTTAATTGAGCTTTGCCCTGTATGCTAAACACACTTCACATTACAATGATATAAACACCCATATATCCCTCCACCAGCATCGACCCATCTACAAAACTAATAGTCTGAAATCATACCTATTTAAACTAACATAAATGATTCTAAATATGTTAATAATTGAAAATTGCTTAGAAGAAATTTATAATAAAGTAAACACATTAACACTCATTATAAGGTGTTGCATTGAGAACTATAACTTAGAAGCTATATGTGTATATACATTTAGACACTCAGCATGAGGTATCATATTAACCGATATATATATATCAAGGGGCAGTGCACATACAGGCATATATTTTACATATAAAAAAAACTTAACGAATAACTAACATAAATGTTATTGAATCTATGCAGCCACCTACACCAAACTTAAATTTAATACATTTTATTAATTTAGTTAATAAATACAAAAACAAATAAAAAACAAAAATGGAAATGATTAGCAAACATATGCACAAAAAGTATTAGTAACTGATTTAGAATTTTTTATGTCAGATAAGAGTTCTTACTTTCAGTTACTAATTGCAAGTTTATAAAAGTTCATATTCGATAAACAAAAGAGTTCATACATTCCAGATTACGACAGATTTAGAGGTCCATCTTAATGATCAATTTTGTATATTGTCCTCCTCCTTGGAAAGAAAGCTGCTACTTGCCAATACATGGGTCAGGAACTGTCATTGGCAGTCTTCAGCTGATGCAAGAAATTAAATCTATTGCAATATTCCTACATCTTGGAGTCTGGAATACAGCTACAAGATTATATATAGATTAATAGTCAGAATTAAGCAACAACTAACTCATGAATTAAATTATTTTGGCTTTTATACTTTTATTAGCCTCTTATCAGTATATTTATGGATCCATTGAACAAGATGTTGCTGATGCTCATGTCCAGTTGTTTTCCATTTTGGCCCATTCTATGGCTTGGTGCTTCCATTGGTCAATCTTTAATTTCATTCTCTTATCTGACCTTTATTATTTAAGTGCCCCAATGTCTGGCTAGTTTGCTTTACATATAATTAATAAAACAATCATTTCCATTTTATAAGATTAAACATGATTCTTAGAATAGAAATTCATTAACATTTATTTCTATTTTGTTATATAACTTTAAACAAAAATATTAATCTATCTTTAGATCTTTATTTTTTTTTTACAAAAAAGTACTTTTAATTTTTTAAAAAAAGTTTTCCATCTGTACAATATATATATATATATATATACAGATATATGTATAGATGGAAAACTTTTTCCAATCCATATATATATATATATATATATATATATATAGCTGGATTGATTTCTGATTCAATGGTTTTATTACTAAAATTAAAAAGGAAAAACCACTGCATTTTCATTACATATACATTTATATTTAAAGTAGATCACTCCTTTGTTTATAAAATTGATTTTAAAATAGTTTACTTTCACCGCCTGTTTTAATCAATTTGATTAAAAACAGACAAGCTTGCTAATTATATATTCCTGTTGCATTTATTGAAATTATTTTTAAAGTTAATTCTAAAAAAAAGAGCGGAGATTTAGTTTTGTATTTGTCATTTTTGTTTCAATTATCTCTTGTTGGAGGTCTTAAATTAGATTAAGTGGGAAATTAATATTTGCCCTGCCTGGAATATAGAATGGACAGTAATGAAAGTTTTGCGTGGGAAATGTAGCAAGGCAAGGATAGCCTGCCAATTTTTGGAGAGAGAAGAGATTCATTATTAGACACACACTTGGATTATTGACTGCTAAGAGTCAGATGGTTTTAAGTAGCTGTTCAGATGTTTAATTGCCTGCTAAAAACTTAAATAATTATTGACAAACTTCGTTGCTGTGCAAGATGTCAAAATCTACCGCTATGGGTTTTGCCATCATTAGAATGCCTTGCTAATTTAAACAAAGAATGGACCCACGCCTACCAGCTCACCTTCAGTCATACCATGAGCCTCTAAAATAAACACTGCCTCTACCTTGCTGCTGTCAAAGGACCTGAAAGATGAACTATTGTCAAAAGTGTGCACTCATCACTAAATCACTAGAACTCTGCCTTACCGTAAGCTAAACTTTTTCCTATTCTAGCCAGGGTAAATAAATTGTGTTTAATTAAATTTCTGCTCAATCTAAGTATAAATAAGTTTTAAAATGGTATTAATTGTTTTTTTAATTATTTATTATCTGTATGTACTTTTTTCTAGTATTTAAAGTGTGTCTTGGAATCTTAGTTTTAAGATTCCAAGTTTGTTTGCAATTTTCGTTTATCAGGGGGTGCATTAGGAGATTGTATTTTATATGTTTAATATATACCTGATTATTTCATTAACTATTACAAAACGCATTGGCAGTTTTCGTAGACTTTATTTATTCACCTGCCCTTAGTTGTAAAATAAGGAATCTTTAAGAATGTTTCGTTTGCACTTTTTGTGCAAACAACAAAATCTTTTTGCTGGCTATTTGTTAAGTTATTTCTTTGGGTTGTCTGAAAGTAGTCATTTCTTTCTGGATTACGTAAGATCGTAATCAAATATCTTTTGCTGTCTTGTAAGTGAGATCAACCATGTTTACTTTGAATGTAGTATTACGCACAGCAGTCATGCGGCGTTTTAATGACAGTAATTAGAATATTACTGCTCGGACGTTTGCGCTGGTTACATTGGTTTCCAGTGGGACAGTAACTGTTTTATTATCCCTGATTCAGAAAGCTAATGTTGTTTTGTAATTTTACAACTGGCCAGCAAGAAGATATTTTCCTAACCATTTCTTCTATTTTAAGTGAGATAATTTTGCTGCCAAAATGTTTTATGCCTTCATGTTTGTCGTACTCTTATGCACTCTCTGGTAAATATGCGTATGTTAACATAAGTCACTTTTATATTCATGGCTAGATATCTTCACTCTATTGCACAACTTTTAATAAAATTAATAAATTGTTTAAACTTAATTTGGCTGATGTTTGTCTTTGTGCTTTGACTTCTCAACTGCCTAAATAATATTTAAGATATCTTGTTCCCCCCTGAGTGTAGTTCAGTGCTTTTTGATGCGCATATCCTTTCCACCCTAAAATAGATGTCTAGTTCCTAATTTTGGACTAGTGGTGCACCCAGGGTCAGTATATGCAAATCTCAAAGATCTTTTGCCTGTTACATATATAGTAATTTTTGGCACGTCAACATGGAGCTTCCGAGTTTTCAAACCCAAGTGAGATTTTGTTTAGACAGTTGAGAAAGATTTCAGGTGTAGGTGGCAAGATCTAGTCAGTAGAGGTTCGATTCTTGTTAATTATTGCATGTATTGTTGGAGCAGTTTGGTATACCGGGGTTTCATCTTTTTCATATGACATATATAAATAAACAATAAATAGCGTATTTTCAAAAAAAAGTCTGTCGGAGTTAATTTTTTTTTGAAGAGTTAAATATATATAGTTCATCTTTTTCATATGACATAAATAATAAATAGAGTTTTTTGTTGTTGTTGTTTAAATAGAAGAAAAATAGTTTGGAGTAAAATTTTCGAAGTTAAAAGTAGTAAAAATAGTTTGTTGTCTTCTTGCATATAAATAAATAGTGTTTTATTTGCTTTGAGATTTTTTTGTTTAAAAAAAAAAGTTAGTATAGCAAGTTAGCCTTGTGTAAAAATGGAAGGTAAAGATGAAGGTGACAGGGCAGCAGATTTGGAAGAGAGCCCTGTTTCATTTAAATACCCACATAGAGTAGAAAAAGAAGAGAGTGAGACACAGATGATGATGAAGTTATTAATAGAAATGAAACAAAGTCAGCAAGCCTGGATGAAAGAAATATGACAAGAGTTCCTGGAAATGAAACAAAGTATAACAAAACAAAATATAGAAATAAAACAGAGTCAACAAACAATACTGGAGGGGCTGAGAGCAGAAATGAGAAAAGAAATAAGGGGAAGAGTAGGAGAAAGTCAGGAAGTAGAAAATGTGGTCGTAAAATATATAGAAATTGAAGTAGCACAGGGTAGTACTAGGACAGAGAGGGTTGAAATAAAGTTTGAAATAAGTAGAGAGTGGAGAGAGATAGAAAGTGTGGTGGAGAAAGAAAATCTTGGAGACAGTTATAAGTTACCTCAAGAGGTTAAAAACGAGTTGAGTAAAATAACTGTTAGTGGTGAACGGGGGTTTAAAACTAAGGAAAAGTTTTTGGAATATGATTTTAAAACAGAAATAAAAGCCATTTATAAAGCAATCTTATTCAAGGCATGTAAAAAGTCTATGGGAAATGAAGTGTTGCCATTTACTAGTGTTGATATGACTAAAAATAAAGTAGGAAAAGATGAAGAATTGGAAAGTTTCGTTAAGAAAAAGATTCAGGTATATATGCTAGAAAGCAAAACAGAATGGGAAAGAGACAAAATCATAAATCCTAGGTAGGTAAAATATAAGAGAGGGAAAGGAACTTATTTCAGAAAATAAAAAGAGTAAAAGAACCACTGGACTAAAGTTAAAGGTTCGGCTTTTAGCAATCGGATGGATTGTTTTAAAACAGACAAAAAAAAGTTGTTAATGATTTATGAGAATGGATAAATGTAAGAAATGAAATATTGTTTTGGTTTTTCATGAGTGCGTTCAGCCAAATTCCTAGGGGTAGTTTTTAAAATGTTTATAGTTTAAAAAAAAAAAGTTGCAGGAATGTTTTTTTTTTGATCACATGTTGAGGCAGTTGAGCTGGATTGATTTCTGATTCAATGGGCTTATTACTAAAATTAAAAAGGGAAAACAACTGCATTTTCATTAAATGTCTAATGCTCATTTTTTTTTATTATTATTTAAAACATATACACATTTATATTTAAAGTAGATCACTACTTTGTTTATAAAATTGATCTTAAAATAGTTTACTTTCATCACCTGTTTTAATTAATTTGATTAAAAACAGACAAGTTTGCTAATTATATATTCATGTTGCTTTTTATTGTAATTATTTTTAAAGTTAATTCTAAAAAAAAGCGGAGATTTAGTTTGTATTTGTTGTTTTTGTTTCCATTATCCCTGGTTGGAAATCTTAAATTAGATTGAGCGGGAAATTAATATTTGCCCTGCCTGGAATATAGAATGGACACTAATGAAAGTTTTGCATGGGAAATGTAGCAAGGCAAGGATAGCCTGCCAATTTTTGGAGAGACAAGAGATTCATTATTAGACACACACTTGGATTATTGACTGGTAAGAGTCAGTGGGTTTTGAGTAGCTGTTCGGACGTTTAATTGCCTGCTAAAAACTTAAATAATTATTGACAAACTTCATTGCTGTGCAAGGTGTCAAAATCTACCGCTATGGGTTTTGCCATCATTAGAATGTCCTGCTAATTTAAACAAAGGATGGATACACACCTACCAGCTCTCCTTCAGTCATGCCATGAGCCTCTAAAATAAACACTGCCTCTACCTTGTTGCTGTCAAAGGACCTGAAAGATGAACTATTGTCAAAAGTGTGCACTCATCACTAAATCATTAGAACTCTGCCTTACCGTAAGCTAAACTTTTTTCCTATTCTAGCCATGGTAAATAAATTGTGTTTAATTAAATCTCCACTCAATATAATGATAAATATGTTTTAAAATGGTATTAATTGTTTTTTTAATTATTTATTATCTGTATGTACTTTTTTCTAATATTTAAAGTGTGTCTTGGAATCTTAGTTTTAAGATTCCAAGTTTGTTTGCAATTTTCATTTATCAGGGGGTGCACTAGGAGATTGTATTTTATATGTTTAATATACACCTGATTATTTCATTAACTATTACAAAATGCATTGGCAGTTTTCGTAGTCTTTACTTATTCACCTGCCCTTAGTTGTAAAATAAGGAATCTTTAAGCATGTTTCGTTTGCGCTTTTTGTGCAGACAACAAAATCTTTTTGCTGGCTATTTGTTAAGTTATTTCTTCGGGATGTCTGAAAGTAGTTGTTTCTTTTTGGATTATATAAGATCGTAATCAAATATCTTTTGCTGTCTTGTAAGTGAGATCAACCATGTTTACTTTGAATGTAGTATTACGCACAGCAGTCCTGCGGCGTTTTAATGACAGTAATTAGAATATTACAGCTCAGACGTTCATGCTGGTTATGTTGATTTCCGGCAGTACAGTAACTGTTTTATTATCCCTGATTCAGGAAGCTAAAGTTGTTGTTTGTTTTGTAATTTTACAACTGGCCAGCAAAAATATATTTTCCTAACCATTTCTTCTATTTTAAGTGAGATAATTTTGCTGCCAAAATGTTTTATGCTTTCATGTTTGTCATACTCTTATGCACTCTCTGGTAAATATACGTATGTTAACATAAGTCACTTTTATATTCATGGCTAGATGTCTTCACTCTATTGCACAACTTTTAATAAAATTAATAAATTGTTTAAACTTAATTTGGCTGACGTTTGTCTTTGTGCTTTGATTTCTCAACTGCCTAAATAATATTTAAGATATCTTGTTCCTCTCTGAGTGTAGTTTGGTGCCTTTTTATTTGTATATCCTGTCCACTCTAAAATAAATGTCTAGTTTCTATTTTCGGACTAGTGGTGCCCTGGGGTCAGTACATGCGAATCTCAAAGATCTTTCTCCCATTACAATATATATATATATATATATATATATATATATATATATATATATATATATTATATATATATATATATATATATATATATATATATATATATATATAAAATATACAAACCATTATACAATTACAAATATCCAGTAACGCCCTCTGTTTAAAGCACTATATCTCAATAATAGCAAACCGTAAAATGATATATATATATATATATATATATATATATATATATATATATATTGTAACATAAATTAAATGAATCAAAAAAAAAAAAAAGATATCATTGTAACAAATTAAAAGGATATAATTAAGTAAATTCAAAAATTAAATGTTGATCAAAAGATATTATTATATCTGAGTAAAGGAGTCCAATATTAAAAATTATGGGGAAATTGTTAATAACCAGTATTTGACTCAGGTATATGGAAATCACGAGAAGTGAGTACACTAGTAATTCAATAAAATATAACTCAGGTATACAGGCAGTAGATCTTATCCCCTTTCATTTCTTGGTTTGATGTTAAGTGCATGTTTAAACAAATACTAAGTGAATATGGTCTAGCAGGGCGCCACTAGATTATCTGAATCTAGACACGGTTATATCTAATAACCTTTTACATGTACCGGGTTTGAATCCCTTTTTGGTACTTTATTTCTAATAAAAAATGAGAGATTTTGCTTTTTGAGCCATATCACTATACGCACTAATATTTAGGTAAAAGTAAAACATCTTTAAACCAAAGTGGAGTTCATTGAACATAAATCATTTCTCAGATCTTAACATAACAAATGTGTTTCAATATTTTTATAAGTTCACTAGCTCAGATTATATATAACTAATTTAGGATGGCAATTCACTCATCCTTGCATGAAATAGATGACGGGATGTGGTTATAATAATACTAAGAGATCACTAAATATTATAAAATCAATATTTATTTATGGCCTTTAAACAGTTAAACAGCTCCTTAATTAAAACATTGATGACGATGATGATGATGATAATAATAACAATAATGACAAGGGTTTCAACTACAGCTCTAGGACTAAGCCTAAACATAAAACTAAATTTTATAAAGAAATGCATAATTATTGCTTAATTTTAGCATACTTAATTATATCTTAAATAACCAATATTCAACCATTGATGATGATGAATAATCACACTTAACCAAGACTACACTTAATGAAATATATACGCCTCGTTTAATAAAACAAACTAATATTTATTACTACATTTCTAACATATACAGAAAAATTTCTAGATAAATATGAAAATTGACATGAATAATAATAATAATTGATTATATAACAATCCTCAGATTAATTTTAAGTTCTTCCCCCTTTCCCTTCAAATGTATTTGTATTAAGTTGGACGTCACATTGACCATGATTTTCACTCCATGAGAAAAGTATTAAAAAAAAATATTATCTCCCCCCTCTCTTCTACCTCTGAAATCTTATACTTAATGAAACAAAATAATCTAATATTCTAATACTACTCATTATTCCACATTCACTTCCAATTATACACATATAAAAATATTATTATGTATGTGCGTGTTTTATCCCATAATAACAAAATATTATTAAAACCAAAATAATATTAGTTAAAACTAAAATCATAATACCATAAAAAAAAAAAATTGTTTTACATATTCATATTTCATAACTGTAAAATTAATAAACAAATAATTTTCATACATTCAAGATCATTTATGAAGCTCAAAGTTATTTTTAGTAAGACATTCTTGTTTTAATCGATCTGAATAGTCTTTAAAGTTCTTTAAATAAAATATACCACTTTATTGCTAAAATGTTTCTTAAGACTGATATCATAAAGAAAATAGATATAAAAAGTCATATTACCGATCTTTTGCTTGTGACGAATTTCCAAGGGTTCAAACTTGTCTTGTATAATGCTTATATTTCTCAGCTACCATTTCCGTTTTACTGGGAACAATCTCTTTCTTGAGGTTGATAACTATTTGATGATGGTGACTCTATTGAGGTTATTTGCTTTAGTGGATAATTTGGAAATCATTATATTAATTTTTCTTCTTTTCCTGTCAAGCATGTGGATGAAATACAGCAGTTGTTTCCCCATTTGTAAATTTTCTTGAGTTTAAAATCAGTTGTTGTAACAATTAATTGGACTTGATGATTAATATTTATCAGTAGATTAATTCATCTTCTTTGAATGCAGGTGAATGCTTTCTTTCTTCTATTAAAAACATCTTATTTATCTGGTCAGTTGAAAGGTGTAGAATATTATTTTAGACACATCTTTTCTTTCCTATGTGATGTGCAGCTTCCCCAGATGGTCAGGAATCGATGGAATATACATATAATTTTTCTAGCAAGCCATTTTTTTTATTTTCAACGTTCAATATTATAGTTTAATAATCTGAATCAATCACAATAATAATAATAAATCAAGACAGCTTTTTATATCCAATTTTTAGCTACCTTAACCAATCAGAGATAGCATCACTTGCTATTTTTGGACAAATTTGTTTTAATTAGATCTCTAATTTATTTTCAACCAAAGTATTTTTCAACTGAAAAGTTTAATCCTTTTTCCAGACACTTTTGTTTTAAAAAAAAAAAAATAGACTCAATTCTTATTTCCTTTCTTTTGTTTTTTTTTTTTTCTTTTTAACATCCAGGTAACACTTCAACATCCAGGTAACACTTCAAATCTTTGAGCTTCCTTCTTTAGATCTTGATAAGAAAATTTCAAAAATTATAGCTCCAAAGTGACAATCATTTACAAAAAATTCACTACAAAGATCGATATCTGATTAAACAGATTTCCTGTTTTAACAAAAAAAAAATTGTACAAAAAAAAATAATTTAACAGATTTAATACTTCCTTTTCTTTCAATATTTAGGAAATGTAAAATTTTGTATGTAATGTACACACATCCTGCATTCTTTCAAATCATTCATAAACTAACCTTAAATACTATAATTGCTAGCTTAGTAATTATAACCCAATTATTTAATTAAATCTGTAACTTTTAAATCCCACTTATAATTAAAGAAAAGCAAAATAAAAGTATAGAAAAAAATGTTAGAATTGATCAAGCATAGGTTAGTTTTAAAGAAAATTAAAATGTTTAATATTTGAAATATAAAACAATTAAATAATTTACACATACATTGCCTATATGTATGCATTATAACTTTGCTTTTTAAAGAAAAATTAAATATTAAATAGTTTAAATGTGTGTATTACCTTTCTATCAACACACAAACAAGTAAAGCATGTAATTGTTGACCCATTCTTTCTCTGTTTAAAGCTTTTGAAATTTTGATCTGGAAGGGTTTGAACTTGGATGCCCTACAGCTTCCTTTATGGTTATATAAAATCGTGATGATGATTTTGTTTTACCTTTTCTACATGCACATTACTATAAATTTGTCTAGTGACCAAATTGTAATGGCACAATATATATATATATATATATTGTAATGGAAGAAAACTTTTTGAGATTCGCACATACTGACCACTAGGGCGCCACTAGCCAGAAAATTGGGACTAGACATTTATCTTAAGGGTGGACAGGATATGCAAATCAAAATGTGCCAGACTAAACTTAGGGAGAAACAAGATATCTTAAATATTGTTTAGACAGTTGAGAAATCAAAGCACAAAGACAAATGTCAGCCAAATTAAGTTTAAACAAATTTTAAACTTTTATTTAAAAGCAAAATAACTTGTAAGAAAAGTTTATATGAAAATCAATAGAGTTATCTCAGGCATGTACTAGAAAGACTAAACACATTGCTCTAGCAGACTTACTGACTCTCTAATAACAAATTCTACAGGGAGGAAGCACTTTCATCCAGTGGAAGAGAAGTCACCTAAATGTTGGTTTTCCTATTCACAGGTATGAAAATAATATGTTCTTGAAATAAATCAATGAAACCATCACCAGCGAGCTTTTCTAGACCCCAAACAATTGTATTGGTGATCCAAAATATCATATGCTAGTAGAAGCTGCATCTTATAACTACATTCAAAGCAAAGATGATTGATTTACCTCAAGAACCATGAAAAATATGGTGCAGAATGAATGGAAAACAAACAAATAAAACTGGCCACTCCCCAACCAAACAATTGGCAAAACTAATCTAAGAAGTAATGGTCTCAATAGGAGACAAGTAAATCATAAGAAAATCAGTTACATCTGCCTGAGCATTTAAAGAAATAAATTACCAATAATTATAATAAAAAATAAATTTATGACACAAGTTCTGAGTACACACTCTGATAAATTTTAAACTATACATGTAAATACAAAATAAATCTATCGGAGAGTGCACGAGTACAAAAATATGAAAGCTATAAATACCTTAGCAGTGAAAGTCTCTCTCACCTGTAATTTACAAAAAGGATAAATATCATCTTCCTCCTGGTGGCTTAAAAAAAATTACAAACCAAAAACAATTATAGTTTCCACTTTCAGAGATTAAAAAATGAAGACTATGAAAATAAAGTCACCAGCCAAAAGATTTGGTGGTTTGCAAAAGCGCAAACACAGAATTTAAAATTAATTCAGGCTACTAAAATAATTACAGGTAAGCTTTCAAAATATATGCTACTGCCAAAGCATTTCAGTAAAAGAAGGCATAAAATAGAAAAACTCACACGTCACTCTCCAATAAACAACACTTAAAGCATACTTGGAATCTTAAAACTAAGATTCCAAGACACATGGCAAAGTACAACAAAAGAGAATAAATATAGCTAATCAATATGAAGTTAAATATTAATTTAGATTACTGGTTTATTAGATAGAGTGGAGATTTAATGAAAAGAAATTTACCCTGGAAAGAATAAAAGAAAATTTCATCTTACTACAAAGCACAGTTCGCATAGAGTGCGCACATTTAATTTTAGTCCATTTTTATACCTTTGACAGTGGCAAGTAGAGGCAGTGTTTATTTTAGAGGCTCATGGCATGACTGAAGGAAAGCTGGTAGGCATGGGTCTGTCCTTTGTTTAAATTAACAAGACATTCTAATGATGGCAAAACTCATAGTGGTAAATTTTGACATCTTGCACATTAATGAAGTTTGTCGATAATGGTTTAAGTTTTTAGCAGGAATTAAATGTCTGAACTTCTATCCAAAACAGTGTGACTTTCAGCAGGCAATTGGCAGGCTATCCTTGCCTCGTTACATTTCCCATGAAAACTTTCATTAGTTTCTAATTCTACATCTCATGCAGGGCAAATATTAATTTCCCGCTCAATCTAATTTAAGAATTCCATCCTAGGGATTATTGAAACAAAAACAACAACACAATTAAACCTCCACTTGTTTAGAATTAACTTTTAAAATATGACTAAAATAAAAGCAACAGGAATATATAATTAGCAAGCTTGCCTGCTTTTAATCAAATTGATTAAAACAGGTGGAGAAAGTAAAGTATTTTTAAATCAATTTTATAAACAAAGTAGTGAAAGTAAACTATTTTAAATATAAACCAATTTTATAAACAAAAATTAAAATGCCCTATTTAAATATAACCGAGTATATCTTTTAATACACGTACATTTATTTTTTATTAAATAATAATAAGAAATTTTAACATTAGTACTAAAACCATTGAATCGGAAATCAATCCGGTTCAATATATATATATATTTCCACAAATTTATGTATATGAAATATTATTATTAAATGAATGATAATATATAAGATATTTGAACTCAAACATTAAAACTCCCTATAACTATCCAATTCATCTTATGTAACCGATACACATGACCACATATACGTGAATAATTAAATGAACATATTAAAGTTCCATATGTGAGGGATCATATTCACTTAAGGTCAACATGGATATAATAATAATATTGAGAGATCAACAAGGGCTTTGAACGTTTCTCAGATTTTGAATGATGTGGATGGCTGAAGAATGGGAGAGTTGAGAAAATTGAAGCTTGCACATTTAAGATTGAGGAATTGCTACCTTAATATAGACTGAGCATATATATATATATATATATATATATATATATATATGCTCAGTCTATATTAAGATCATATATATACGTGTGCTCTTCCGATATGATCTGAACCAACTTATGAGGACTGGTTCACTATAAAATATGTATATTGGAGATTATTTATAATTTCCAAATGTATGTGGTCATGTGTATTGGTTCTATATGATGGATTGTATAGCTGTAGGGAATTTGAAAGTCTGACTTCAAGTCCCTTATAATTACATTAAATTTATTATAGACAATAAACATTTTTTAAAAATATTATATATATATATATATATATATTATATATATATATATATATATATATATAATAAAACTTGGTTATAATTCTTAATAAAAAAATCAGGAGCCAATTTTTAAAAGGACACCTTGTTGCTTGGTAATAAAAAATAAGAATAGAAAAAAATTACTTTTAAAATTTTAATAAAAAGTATGTTTTTTTTAAAAAATGAATGAATAAATAAATGTATATCTATATATAATCTTTCTAAACACTTTTTTCTTCTTTTTCTTTATTTCTGCTATCTTCATATGCAATGTTGCAATGCAAATAATTATTCTTACACTTTTTTCACAAAAACTTTTTATTATTGTTGTTACAGTTTCAACGGGTAAGGTTAGTGTATGATATATAAAATATTATATGTACAAAAGATAAAATAGTATAAAATAAAATATTTTGGATATTAAAATTAGAGGAAGATAGGAAAGAGTAATTAATTAATAATTAAAAATTAGAAAAGTAATTGTATATAAGAGATGTAATATGTATTAAAGAATTTTAACAAGTTAATAGAAAATTAATAATTTTGAGAATTGATAAATTTATATAAAATATGAAATGTATTATGTAATGGTTATATTATTATGTGTATTTGAATTTTATAGATCTGATGAAGACTGCATGATACAGTCGAAACTGTAGTAGTAATATTATTATTATTATTATTATTATTATTATTATTATTATTATTATTATTATTATTATTATTATTATTATTATTATTATTATTATTATTATTATTATTATTATTATTATTATTATTATTATTATAAAAAAGTTTTTGCTGAAAAAGTGTAAAAATAATTATTTGAATTACAATATTAAATATGTATATATTAATTTTATTAAAATTATTCTTTGTGGGGGTTTGTAAATAAATGATGACTCTTGTTGGACAGCCAAAATATAATAGATAAATATTTAGTTTCAATATGCCCCATTTTTCACCAAGCTAAATTGTAGTAGATAATATAATAATAGATAATATAGCTAGTTTGTATTCTCATGTCCCAAAAAACTGGGTATGCCAAAATACATCTAATAATATATCCTTTTATAATTGAGTAACAAAAATAAAATTAGAAATATACATATCAGCATGTAAAGCTAAGGTAACATGACTTTTTTTGTCTCATAATTTGTAGTTCAGTTATAACAATAAATATTATCATCATAAATCATTCTTAAAATTATCTGACATATTGGTGGTTGAAATATAATGAATAATAATTAAAAACAAGAAGATCTAAAGTAATTATATGTGATTACACCTGGGTCTCTTTTTACGTGGATTTATTTAACATGATTTTGAAGTTACATGATTCATGTTTTTTCGGAAGTCGAACTCCAATAATGTGCCATTACTTTAAATAATAAATTTCGTGCACTTATGTCATATTGAAAGTAATAGCACATTATTAGAATTCGACTTTTGTCCTAGAAATTTCAATATTTTCAATACTTATAATAGTAAGTTTTTATGCAATAATGAAATTAAAATCATGATTTCTACAAATAATGTACACACACATTAAGTTTTACAAGATTATAATGTAAATTTGTTCAAACATTGTGCGTGTTAATTTTGCATTTTAAATCACATTCTGTTTTTGCTTTTTAAAAAAAACCATAATCAATTATTAATCATTTAGTGTCCGCAAGTTTCTTTTTAAAAGGTGAGTAATAGCAGTGAAACGAAATTTGATTTTTAAACGGAATTAAAAATTAAAAAATTAAAGACAAAAATAAAAATTTAGATACAGAAGAAAATGTAGAAAAAGATAATGAAACAGAAGTGGAACCTGTTCCCTTTACTGCAAAAATGATTTGAGAAGGTCTTCAACTTTCTAATCAGTTGGCAAAGTATTTTCTTATAAATGACAGTAATCATGAACATGCTCTTAAATTGCAATGAGAGCTAAATGGTTGTATGTCTGGGTATCGCATTCATAAACAATTAATAAAATCATCATCTCAAAGATTAATTACTAATTATGTTGTCACCATAAAACCATTAACACAACGTGAGAGTGAAGTTGGCGCTAGTTGTATTTCCTCTTGTGAAGAATCTGATTTTTTACCAGTTTGCAAACGAACATGTTTATCGGCAAATAGCAATAATAATTAAAACGTGTATAAAAAATGTATGCATAAAAATACACATTGTTTTAAATAAAATTAAATATTATAGTTAAAAAACAGTCTAAAAAGTTTGTCTTGGATCTATTTTTTTCAAATTTGAAATTTTTTAGTAGTCATATTTTATTTTATTTATTTATTTATTTTTTTTGCGTGAATTTTAAAGTAATTTTACATTGGTGCTTTGCTCTTACACAATTTTTGAAAAATCACAGTCGGTATCCCCCCTTTTTCAAGGTAAGTTATGTCTATTTTTGCACAATTTCATTTGCGTGTGTTTTCTGAGGAATCTATCTATCATGTAAAATGAGACCCAGGTGTATATCTAATTGTATTGTCTAAATTGCATAACTGCTTAAATGTATATTCAATACTTACACTACAACTATAATTTTATTGACAAATAAATTTATCATAGTAATAATACAGATTATTGTAGACTCATGTATTTATAAGTGTCAATGAGCTTATAAGTTGATAAATATATTATTTAATAAATAAATAATTCAACAAAAGGATGATCTATTATTTTGAATATGTACTTTGGAGTACATAAATCAATATTTCATAAATAATGTTATTTGTAGAATAGGTAAATAAAAAGGTACATTGATTAATAATAATATTTAAGTAATCACTTTAAATAATATTTTAATATGTATATTTCACAAACACAACAAAAAAGTTAGTTCATCCTATATTTTACACAAAATAAATGTTTTTTTTTTTTTTTGCTAAATATCTTTTAGATCAAATAAAACTTTCCATAAAATTAATTACATGTATTTTTTATTAAAAAAATAAATATTAAATGCATTCTTTAAATTATTTTGCTAAAATTATAAATGTTAATAATTCAAGTCTTAATTATCTGATTTACTTATTAAGTTTGTATTGACTAATATAAAAAAATTATATTGTCGTTTTAGATTTTAAAAATAATCTTAAATATATATCTATTAATATATTTTTTCTATATTGAAAGTAAGAAAAAAGTTCATTTAATGATAATTTTTATAAATCATTTATTAATACTAGTATTTATTTGGTGTCTTGCATTTGTGGTCGAGAGGTCAGCACAACTGCCTTGCACATGAAGGCAGTTGCCCGGGTAGTGGGTTCGTGTCCTGGCCAATGCTATGACACTTAAAAAAATACTAGTATTTATTACCATGAACGATATATTTGGTATTTTTTAATTACTGTTCTATTTTTTCCTGTTTCCTGTAATATTCACCATGATGGAAACATAGTTCCCTGTCTCTATATACATTATTATTAGAAGGATTCCTGTTATTTGTTTATGAGATATTAATGTTTACATCTATATCAAAACATTGACTGCTCCAAACTACTAAGCATAGTATTTTCTATATTAGAAAAAAAAAACCGATTATTTATTTAACGTTATTATTCATTTCATTTATTCTTGTTGGTATTAATTAAGAAGGGCTCATGTCCTTTCCTTCATAATATCTACTCAAAGTGCATTACAGTCTGTACATTAAATCCATAAAATATTAAATGAAATTATATAATATATATATATATCCACAAAATAAAATTGTTCTGTTCTTCTTTTTTATTACCAAACAACGTGTTTTTTTTTAAAACTGACTATGAATTGTAAATTTCTTTCTTTATAATTATAACAAAATTTATTATTATTCAATACAATAAAGTTAATATATTATTTTATTTTAACTTAAATAAAATATACATTCACTCTTGCATTCATTCTGAATTATTTATTTTTACTCAATATATATTTTTTATATAACTTAACTACTTAAATTTAAATATCAATGATTCTTAATTGTTTTCTTTATTTATGATTTGATATTCCTCTTCTTAAAAAAAAAAAGTAAATAATTCAAAAAATAATATAAAAAAAACATTACTAACTTTTGAAGTAAAATCTCTTACTTATGATTTAAGATTAACTAAATTGTGTATAACTATAACAATAAGTCAATGACTACATATACTTATATATATATATATATATATATATATATATATATATATATTAGAAATTATTAGACAATTTCAAGACATTAGCTTATGGTATGGTTTTAAACTGCAGTCATTATAAGTCTCTTTAATGCCTCTCTCGTTTATCCATAAGAAATAAATCTGACCCAAATTTTCTAATTTTTTTTTCTTTTTTTTTTCCATGTGTCATAGCATTAGCCAGGAAGTGAACCCACAACCCAGGCAACTGATTGTAAGACAGTTGTGCTGACCTCTCAATCACTAATGCTTAACAATTTTCTAATTATTTTGTATGGATCTTCATACAATGGAAACAAATTACTTGTAACAAATGATTTAAATCAACTGAACTATGTTGTTCTAATTCATGGTGATACAATAGATCTTAGAACCTTAACATTATAAAATCCTTTAATGCTAACTAAAATTTTAAATATACAAATCTATTTTTCAAATAGTCTAAAAATCAATAAGATAAAAATCTTATAAGAATTATATTCATTTGCATTTTAACCCTCATGTTCTGTGCTAGAATTCTGACAGATTCTTTGTTCTCACTTTTTTTAAACTTTCAACTTTCACTTTAATATTAAACCATTATTATTTATTAGAATATAAATTATACAGTAATATTTTTTATCCTAACACATGTGCTGTACTGTTTTTATATTAGCTCAATGATGTTATGTTGAATATTAAAGAAACACATGAACTAAGAAACAAGATATAAAAACAACCATCTTATCTTTAAGCTACATTCTAGTACTATAGTCCAAACTATTCCATGAAGATGTTTCTCTATTCACATTATTTCCATTATTTTTTCTGGGTATTATCTTTTGTGAAAACTTTTCAAAAGTATCTACCTTCTGTCTTAGTTTGAGAGTTTTCTCAATACTCAACAAGACATCATTGAGTTAATATAAAAAAACAGTACAGTGCATATGTTAGAACGAAATGTCCTTACTGTTTAATTTACATCCTATATGTGTGCTAGCAAATAAAATTAAGTACTATCAGAATATAAATAAATTTGATCACATTTCATGGATATCTTTGTTTAGAAATTAAATAAATTATAAAAACACATCACATTGGATTTTCAAAATTATTTTAAAAATTAGATTTTAATAAAAACTAAGTGCTTTAAAAATCTGAACAAACTATTTTCAATATCTAGTAACTCTATTAATTTATGCTTTAAAAGTATAATTTTTATTTATAACTTTTTATATCACTAAATTTTATAACAGGTTGTTTAGTGGTGACATTTTTTAGACAGTTGGATTTCTTGCGACCACAATCTCCATGATAACATTACTCAGACAAATATAACCTTTTATATTTAAAAATAAAATATTTTTGTAAAAAATAAATATGTAATAATATATATTTTGAATTCCAATTATTATCATGCAATTACTATACAAAAATAAACATAAACTTTCCAAAAAATCAAGTTTTTAGACTGTACTATTTTTTCAAAGTAATATGCAATGTTCACGATTGTGCAAGCATACAATGAGCACCCATCATTGTGGACTTTACAATTACTTTGAAATTCACAATTATTCTATTGTCTTGACATGTTAGGAATTCTTTTGAAATTAAAATATTCAGAAAAAACATTGTGAATTTTAAGGTGTGTTAAAAAAATGTTGGCAAAATCTCTCAATAGAGGGCAAAAAATGCAAATTCTTTTTTTTTTCACATCCAGATCAATAAAACATTATAATATAAAACAGATAAGTTAAATTTCATCCTAATTGGATATTTATAAAATAAATCTGCCACATTATATATGTTGCTCAAATTTGAGCAAATACAATCAACTTCATTCATTTCTAAGACTCTATACCAAATAAAATTAAGATGATAGTCATTATTATAAATTATATATTTACTGTAATACCCATAGCAATTTAAACATTTTATTGCAGCTTTGTAAAACATTATACTTTCTAAATAACTACTGTCATAAATCAAACATCTTTTCATTAGCTTTACTCAGTGATTCAGTCAAAAAACATATATTGACGACTATGTACATTATGATAATAAAACCATCTAGATTTTAAAACCTTCATTTTCAGGGATACATTTTAATATTTATCATTATTTTTTCAAAACTTATAACATAATTTTTTTAAAGAAATCTGGTCATTTACTTTAGACTGTATTACACTTAAATTAACACCATAATTTAAACAATTCTGCTCAATTTGAGTTCCTAACCTTTTGAATTCTGTTTGTTTTTTATTGTGTATTTTCTCTACTCCTCTATTATTTTTTGGTTGATATTTGTTAACTTAACATCTCACCTCAATCTTATTATGGAATTCTAATCTATAATTTTAAACTTTAGTTTTCATTTCCTGGGACCAACTTTGTCTCTTTACTTATTATGGAATTCTAATCTATAATTTTAAACTTTAGTTTTCATTTCCTGGGACCAACTTTGTCTCTTTTCTTTGCTATTTTCTAATTTATAGATTTTGGCTTGCATTTGATCTTGGGATTTAAGAAAATTATTTATTTCACCCTGTATACCTTTATATTATTATAAAAAAATTGTACTTCAAAATGTTAAACCACTTATTCATTAATAGATAATCATTTTAATGTCAGTATACCATAAGAGATTTTTGGTGTCCCCATGTTATGAATTATTGATCAGTTAATCATTAACTTAAAATCATATGGTTTCAGTTTTTAACACCCAAATGTGGTGGACATATATATATATATATATATATATATATATATATATATATATATATATATATATATATATATATATATATATATATATATATATGTTTACACCAATCACTATGCAGTGATTGCCTGGCACATAATCTAATCTTTCAAAACAGTAATACAGTCAATAAGCAAAAATTCCTATCGCATTAATAGCATCTACTACTACTATACTATTACTTGTGAATGTTAATATTTAAATTCAGCCTCATGGTTTAACCAGCATTTATTATACATTATATGCTATAAAATTTTTAATAACTAACAAAGTACGGGATATGTGTGACTATCATAACATCATGAGTTACAAAATAATATTAACATGCATATTATTTCTAAGATTCTTCAAATAATATAAGACTTTTAACTGTCAATATAATAAAGTTTCATAAAATATAGTGAATATAAATAGAAATTTTGATATTGCATCCAGCACATAATTTAATATGTAAAATAAGCTGTATCAATAATGAGAATGAGCTATAAGGCGATTTTAACGTAAATAATATTCACTTATAAAAGTGGACTAGAGTATAACAAAAATTTTATTACTAAAATTATATTACTATAGCTATAATAATATATCTATGTGCATACCTTTAATGTCAGAGTGATGATGATGATTAAAAAGAAAATCCATTATTAAAATGATAATCAAAATAAATTAAGCAAAATATATTGCATAAAAATAGAATAAAGAATGTATATAAAATATTTCCATTAAAATTTTTATAACATTATTTTACATCATAAAGACCTTTATAAACGTACTGTTAAAGAAAATATTGCAGGTAGATGCACTAATGTGTAATTGACAATGTTGTTTACAAAAATGCCAAAATCAATAAAGAATGTTGCCTGTGATAAGATTTTCAATATGTCTTTAGTATATTTAGATGTACTAAATAAACAAAGATTACATCACATTTTATAATCTCCAATATTTCTCATACTCGTAATAAATTGTTATATGACATGTATTATTAATTCTTACTTTGGAGATATTTATCTTTCGCTAAATACGTCCAATACTCACATGACCTATGACCGATTTATACAATATTAAGGTCTCAAAAGGAACATTTTACTCAAGCTGTATCCATGGAATAATTATTATGTATTAAACTTAGCATTATTATAAGAAGTACTCTTTAAACATATAAACAGTATATTATTTATTCTTTTCTATAAATGTGTATAAACAGAATATGATTTACCCTTTTCTATAAATGTGTACAAGCAAGGATACCATAAAAAGAAAGATGTCAATAAACAAGAGAATCTCATATCCAATAGGACACATCAAAATATTATTGTCTAAAGACAATGATATTAAAATAACAACCTATCTTTAAAGTGATATATTCACTATTACATTAGCTTGAATAAAGAATATAAGTTACATGATCTTCTTACAATGAAGAAGGACATTAACTAATCTTAAATGCTTACCAGAAAAAAAATTATTATATGCCATAAAAAAATATAATAGCAGCAATCCGTACATATAATTGTTATCAAGCACAAATGATTATGCATAATTTTAATCCATGTTGTTGTGCACAGAGTTATTCTTTCTCACAGATTTAATATTAATAAATTGCTTTAGATAAACTCAGTTATTACATTTAAAATTTTTGACAGTTGCATTATAGCAAATATCAAAACATTTTTGAAGTAGTCGAACGTTGGTGGTCGAGAGGTCAGCACAGCCGCCTTACGAGCAGTTCTCCTGGGATAGCAGGTTCGCGTCCCGGCCGATGCTATGACACATAAAAAAAAAAAAAACAATTTTTGTAATACATTTTAAAGAATTGTTTTTCTCCTTGAGTTGAAGTAAAAACAATATTATTAGACTCATAAATCCATTTATGACACAGTGTTATTGTTATAATATTATTTATGTTGTTTACAACACTTTTTTTAAAAATAATCTATTAAGAGAATAAATAAATTGTCAGTTGTTTTGACATCTAGATTTTTTTTTAATTTAAATTAAATGAGCGAGAGATATTGCATCATTTTATACTTCCTATAGTTTCCTGATTTCTTTTCCAAAAATCGGCTAACATATCTATTATATTATATCAACAATTTAGCAGGTGAGTTTGAATAATGATTTTGAAGAAAATTGATAAATACACTCCAATCCTGTCCAATTAAGTATATCAGGTTAATCATGCTTTAGCTTAAAAAATTGATGTTTTTAATTATAAATGTAAATAATTCCAGACTTTTATAAAAAAATTCAATAGATACAATTTCTTCTTTACATTTTTTTATCAGGCCCAGATATTAAATGCAACTTAAACTATTATTGGCAAATCATTTCTATGAGAACGATGATGATTAAGAGATTTATATCTGCCCTTGAAGGTAAACGATGTTCTCACAGATGGCCATTATGGGTTTTAAATGACATAATAAAGAATTACGATGGCAAAATTAAGTTTTGTTCTTTCAAGCAAAATAACAAAAAAAGAAAGAAGTACTGCACTTCATCGAACACTTGTTTGGATAGTGCTGAACACGTGATGGAAAAGTGATGTCAGTTCAAACTCATTTTCTATTCATTTGTACTTTGCATGCGAAAATTTCACTAGGTGGACTTGGCAATGGTTTTCTTCCAGATGATATTGTTCTCCTTATCGTTCTTTTAACGGTAAAGCAGCCATGTTTACTATACAATTTATATAAAATAATTATTTCAAGTAAAATTATTATTATAACAAATATACACTTATTTATATTTGTTTTTACACTGAATGATAAATTATTACTAACTTTACCAAAATGAACAAGATCAAATTTTCTAAGTTAACAGTTCTCGTATTTTATGTGCATATTTATTATCTCGACGGCTTTTCTTAAACACATTCTTAATTTCTGAAAAACAGTTTTATATCACAATTATGCACATAAATAAATACACATCTGCACATTTAAACGTTTTCAGGAAATAAAAGTTTATCGACATGTATTGTAAACTGAATACAATTCACGGAAATTATCGCTATTTTTAGAACATTTTTTTATTGTACTACATGGTATTCAACAATAAATTATACCTATGCGTAATGTAGAATTGATAATCTAAATTCTTTAATGAATGTTTTTACTTAATTTTAAATTTTATAATTTAGCAACATGTTTCATAATCGCCAGTTTGGTAACCCCGCCATATTTATAGTTATACTAAAATTGAAAAAGAAAATTCTCTCAAAAAATATATTTTTTATAGTTGGTTATAATAATATTACTAAACTAATGGGGTTACTATCTCATTTGTCTCTTTGTTTATCTCATTTTTTTGTTTCATTTTACTTATAATTGTTAGATTTCTGCCTAGATATTTTAAAACTTTATCATACTTATGATTATTTGTGTGATGTTTCCAACAATAATAATAAGAAAGCATTAATTATAAACAGGTAAAATTGATTCAGTAATAGTGTAATAGATTTACATCTTAAATGTTTTAATACATTAAATATCAGCCTTTTACAGCTATTGTACATGTGCTTTTATGAGTGTTAAATAATAAATGAATACTTCCACTGCCAATACAAGATATAGCATTTAAGAAAGAATAAAATGAATCCACTTATTCTTTCCGAACCCAAATGTTTATATATGGGCAAATCTTAAATACTGGCAAAGAAAGCATGAAGATAGATCATTCACTTTAAATTACAGTTCGCATTGTCTGACTAAATGTACTTAGAATTTACTAAACGCGAACTGTAATTTAAAATGAATGAGCTATCTTCATGCTTTCTTTGCCAGTACTTAAGATTTGCCCATATATAAACATTCGGGTTCGGAAAGAATAAGTGGATTCATTTTATTCTTTCTTAAATGCTATATCTTGTATTGGCAGTGAAAGTATTCATTTATTATTTGACACTCGTAAAAGCACATGTACAATAGCAGTAAAAGGCTGATATTTAATGTATTACAATTATAAACATCAAGCTATATAAATAAATGCTTATCTTAAATGTTTTTTAAAAAAATTATATAGTATTATTTAGTTAACACTAGTTGGTTAATTAAAACTTGTTTTTAATTTATGAATAGTAAGCATTATAGGTGATTTAATTCCTACATTTTTTCTTGGATTGGACCTGAAAATGTATAGCAGTTATATATATATTGTAACCAATTTAAAGTAGTCCATATATATATTTTTAGATATATATATATATATATATATATATATATATATATATATATTCTAAAAATATTATCTGCAGACAAATTATCCCTTATAGGTGGTTTTTTTTTTACCATGCCCCCTGTAATTCCTTTTAAGTCTTGCATTCTTTTTATATATTTTACTGCAAGCTAACACAGCATAATGAGGATTATCCTTCTTTGGTCTATAATATCCGTCACTAATATGCTCACACATATCCAAGTTTCTGAGTATTTCTGATGCTTTCTCAATAGTATGCCTATCAGCAACACTTGCAAGTGGCGTACATGTTTTGAGAAATTTCTCCCTATAATTTTGACTATTTGATATTCAGATTAAAAATAAACTGTTAATGTTTTTAATTTTGCAGCTTATTTTCTGAGAAATTGGGTATACATTTTCTTACACACATTATATGTTTCTTGTATCACCTAATACTTAATATTCTCTTTGTCTTTCTTCACTTCAAAAGTTAGCAAGAAAACAATATTTGAAATTTTTATAGGTATTGGACATTTTAAATAAAGACTGACACCAATCAATGGTGGGTTCATACAGTCTGCTACTAGCTAATGTAAGCTTTTCTTTCTCATTTATTTTATTGAGTGACAACAGTTTTTCCAAACATTATAAATATTAATATGGGTTCTGACAATACTCCTCTCCAAAACCTTTTATGTGCGAAAATGTGGATATAGCAGGATTAATCTAAAGGATACCTAATTGCTCCACAAATTTCCCTTGTATAAAATATATAAGGACTACTATTCTCATGATTTTGTTCTATTATACGGTTATTTGATACACCACTTTCAATATAATTTTCATCTTTTTTGACTCCATTCCCATCATTGTATATTTCATTAACACATGTTTGTGCTTTTAAAGTATCTAATATAATTTTGTTATGAATTTCTGTAATATTCAAAGATATTCCTTCTTTTACATCTTTATTGTTGTCTAATTTATTTCTCATGTTTTATACTTGCAGCTCTACATAACCCCTATTCTATATATTATAATTATCTATTACATGCAGTTTTTCTTGCATTGTATCAATCTCAAACATCACTATTAACATATATATTGTACAGACTTTTGTATGCTAATTGCATCTCTTTTCATTTTTTCTTTAACTTCTTAATTTCGTTTTGATTTTTAGAGTAAACTCTTTTAAATTCTAACGACTTTTTATCAGACACTTCTTCACTTTTACTTTTTATTTCTTTAATCTCATTAATTTGTTCAATTAGTGCTTAATCAGTTTTTATTACCTTGTCTATTTTGTTTACTACAATGTTTTATTTTAGTCTGTGATTTATTTGTTTTTGAAAGTTATCTACTTTACAATTATTGCTTTGTTGCCATTTGCTAACTTCCTTCTTACATTTATCTATATCATTTTGTGCTCCATCAACCTGACCTTGAATTTCAGTCTTTATACTTTCTATGAACATCAACATTATATTTTTGGATGCCTTAATTTGTTACATTTGATATTTGAAATTATTATCACACTCTATATTAGATTCATTGAACAAAGTAGCTAATTCTTAGAAATCTGATTGTGATTTTTCAAATTTAGCATCTGAATCTATTTTAGACTCTTGAGATACATTAGTCAATTGACTTATCATACTGAACCATTGTTGCATCTGAACAGAAGTAAACTCATTTGGCGGCCCTCTCAAAGTATTTTCACTTTTAGCCTCCATTTTGCATAAAATTATTACTATTATTAATATTTTTTTATTAAAACAATAATATAAAACCAATATGCTATTTTAAACAATATATACTTCTACTGTATGCAGGATCATCAAATAATCTTCTCCACAAGAACCATAAAACTTCTGATCTGCATGAACAAAATGTATTTTACTATTTAGGTCAACAATATAATTTATTTTATAGTTTTCACTTAATTATTTGTCAATAAATCAGAAACGTTTATATTTATTGTGCCTTAGGAATATTCATATCATTTTATAAATAAACACTGTTATTATCTATAAATAAAAATTATTACAGTTTAAAATATCAATTATCATCTATGGATATGCAAAGTTATACTCATGTTTATAAACATTTTTAGTGAATGTACAATTATTATTTATTATTTAACTCATGCACCAAAAATCAATATCAAATGCACATCTGGGTTTCAGTTTGTAGTGAAATTTACCTTAAATAATCATGCAGTGACTAACTATCACATAACTTAATCTTTCAAAACTAATACAATCAATAAGAAAAATACATGTCAGATGAATAGCATCTGATACTGCATTATCACATGCTTACATTAATATTTAAATTCAATATCAGGGTTTATTCAATATTTATTATATATTAAATGCTAATAAATTGCTCATTACTAACAATAAAAAATCATTTGTTAGCTGAGAGGTCAGCACATCTGCCTTCCAAGCAAGCAGTTGGTTGCAGACAGTTGTTGCAGTTGCCTCCCGGCCAATGCTATGACATATGGGGAAAAAACATGATTTGTGTAGCTAGCATTACATCACGAGTGTCAAAGAAATATTTACTTGCAATATAAAACTTTTAATTATCAATATAATATAGTTTCACAATTAATGACCCAATACAAATAGAAGTTTTAATATTGCATCCATGCGTTAGCATTTAAATTAAGCTGTAACGATAGTGAGAATGAGCTATAAGGTAATTTTAATGTAAATAATATTCACTTATAAAACTGCACAAGAGTGCAACAAAAATTTTATTACTAAATTATATTACTATAAGTATAAAAATATGACCATATGCACAAATTTATCATTAGAGTGATGTTGATGATTAAAACATAACGCCATAATTTAAACAATAATCAAAACAATTTATTAAACAAACTATATTGCTTAAAAATAGAATACATAAAATAATTAGATTAATCTTACATCATAAAGTCCTTTATAAAATTGTTGTTAAATAAAAGATTGCACGTAGATGCATTGATGTGAAACGGGCGATATTGTTTACCCACATACACACACACACACAATAATAATAATAAAGAAGATTGTCTGTGGTAAGATATGGTATGTGTCCTTAGTATTTTAAGATCTACCAAATAAATAAAGATTACTCAGCATTTTATAAACCTCAAAATTTTTCATACTCATAATAAATTATTGCAGAGGTATTGTATTATTAATCATTATTAAAAAAAAAACAAAAAAAAAAAAAAACAATTCTCTTTCACAAAATGAGTGCAATATCCACATGGCCAATTTATACAATATTATGATCTGAAACGAAACTTGCTACCCGACATGTAGCCATGGAATAATTATCTGTTAAACTTAGCATTATTATAAGTACTCTTTAAATATATAAACAGAATATTCTTTCTTATTTTCTATAAACGTGTACACACTAACATACCTTATAAAAATATGTCACAATAAAATATGAATCATATAAAATAAGAAAATCTCCTATACAATAGAACAAATCAAATTATTATTATTAAAAAGCTGTAGTGTTAAAGGAACAACTTATCTTTATTATCATATATCCACTATCACACTAGTTTAAATAAAGAAGACATATCACCTGCTCTTTTTATGATGGAGAACATTAATAAATCCTAAATCCTTACTAGCAAAAATTTTATTATATACTACAAAAATAAAGCATATGATAACAACAATCCATACATATAATGGTTATCATGCACAAATGATTATAGATCATTTGAATCTATGCCAATGCATACATTTTTACTCTTTCTCACAGATTTCATATTAATAAATTCTTTCAGATAAACTCTATTATTATATTTTAAATTTTTGAGATTTGAGCTATAGCAGATATCAAAACATTTTTGTTAACCATTTTAAATAAGTAGATTTCTAATTGCGATGAAGTAAAAAAAAATATTATTAGTCTCATATATTCATTCATAGAAAGTGTTTTTGTTAAAATATTGACGATATTGTTTACAACAAATTTTCTTAAAATAATCAATTAAAAGAGTAATTAAGTTGGTGATTCCTTAGGCAATTGCGTTTCCGTTTGAATTTAAATTAAAGGAGTGGAGAGATATTGCATCATTTTTATAATTCCCACAGTTTTCTGCTTTCTTTTCCAAAAATCCGCAAACACAGTTATTATATTACACCAACAATTTTCAGCTGAATTTGAATAACGATTTTGAAGAAAATTAATAAATACAATCCAATCCATTCCAACTAAGCATAGCAGGTTAATCAATCTGTAGTTTTAAAACATTGAAGCCCTCGATTATAAATTTAAATGATTCCATAGTTTTATAAAAAATTCAATTGGTAAAATATTTTCTTAAATTATTATTGACAAATCATTTCAATAAAGACGATGAAGATCAAAAAGTCCATATCCACCCTTGAAGGTGAACATTCAATGACTTCCTCTCAGATGGTCATTAAGGCTTTAAATCGGCATAATTAACAATTAAAATTACAAAATTAAGTTTTGTTCTTTCAAGTGAAAAAACGAAAGAAAAAAAAGCACCGCACCTCATCTACATTTCTTTATATAGTGCTGAATATGTGATGGAAAAGTGATATAAATTTGAACTTCTTTTCCACTCATTTTTATTTCGCATGCAAAACATTCACTAGGTCGGCATGGCAACAGCTTTCTGCTAGATGATATTGTTCCTGTTGTTGTACTTTTCATAGTAAATCAATTATATTTAGTATATAATTTATATAAAAGAATTATTTCAAAGAAAATTATTATCACAACAAATATACACTTACTTATATTTATTTTTACACTGAACGGTAAATTATTACCAACTTTACAAAAATCAACAAGATTAAAATTTCTATATTAAATATACTCCTATTTTATGGGCCTTATTTGTTATCGCCATGGCTTTTTTAAAAATATTCTTATTTTCTGGAAAACAGTTTATATCACAGTTATGCACATATGCAAATACATATCTGCACATTTAAATGTTTTATTGAAGTAAAAGTTTAATCATGTATTTTAAACTGAATGCAAATCACTGAAATTATCGCTATGTTGCTAACAATATTTTAATATATTACGGGATACTCAACAATAAATTATACTTTTGTGTAATGTAGGATTGATAAATTAAATTGTTTAATGAATGTTTTTACTTGATTTTAAATTCGGCCGAATTTTTTATAATTTAGTAACATGTTTTATCAGGTCTTATCTATAATCGTCATTTTGGTAACCATTGATAACGCATAATTCATACTTATATAACTTAATACCCTGTACAAGTGTACACACACCTGCACATATAATGTAATATATAAGAGATTCGAACTGAGACTTTCCCATAACCCTCAACTCTCCATGCCATCTCATATTACTGGCCCACCTGATGTGTGGGTTTTGAACGTTCCATCAACAGAATTTCAATGAAATGGATGACTGAAGAGTTGTGGGTTGGAGTGTTTTGAAACCTGTCCATTTAAATGTGAAGATTGGCTATCTTAATATAAACAGAGCACTGATTGTATATATGTGTGATGGTAATCTGAAACAACAGATGAGTGCTGGTTTAGCATGAAATATTTATATTGATGATTATTTATCTTTTCAACATGTGTGTTATCAGATGGAATGGCAATATGAGATGACATAAAGAGGTGAGGGTTGTGTGAAAGTCTGAGTTTGAATCCATTATATATATATATATGAAAAACAAAAAACACAAGTTAAAAACTTGCATACGCTTGTATTTATGACAATAGATGGTGTTATACCAAAAACACCTTCAAGCGTTTGTTTACATAAACATCAGAGCGAGTATTTCACTATCTCTAACTTAATTTCCACCTTCAGATCATGATTTCAAGCTATTTGCTATCATCAGTGAAGGACAGGATTAAGAAACTAGATCTAAAACACAAACTCTGAGCGTTTAAGAAACAGTTTCTATTCAGCTTGCAAGCGTGAATCTTTTAGACACGTAATGTCTTCAAACTCAGCATCGCATGCCAGATAGCTACATCGGTCTGATATCAGTTCAGCATCACCACATAGTAGAAGTCTCTGCAATATATATCATTGCAAGAAAGACCTCAAAGGTACATTTATGAAAAACAAAAAACACAAGTATAACACCATCTATTGTCACAAATACAAGCGTATGCAAGTTTTTAACTTGTGTTTTTTTGTTTTTCATAAATGTACCTTTGAGGTCTTTCTTGCAATGATATATATTGCAGAGACTTCTACTATGTGGTGATGCTGAACTGATATCAGACCCATGTAGCTATCTGGCATGCGATGCTGAGTTTGAAGACATTACGTGTCTAAAAGATTTACGCTTGCAAGCTGAATAGAAACTGTTTCTTAAACGCTCAGAGTTTGTGTTTTAGATCTAGTTTCTTAATCCTGTCCTTCATTGACAATAGCAAATAGCTTGAAATCATGATCTGAAGGTGGAAATTAAGTTAGAGATAGTGAAATACTCGCTCTGACGTTTATGTAAACAAACGCTTGAAGGTGTTTTTGGTATAACGCCATCTATTGTCATATATATATATATATATTCATACTTATAGTAAAATAGAAAAATGTTTTTAAAAAACTTTTGATGTTGATTATAATAATATTACTGAACTAATGGGGATAAGGACCATTTGGTACTCATCACCATCATTGAAATGCTTTTGCCAATAATAATTTAAATTGCTATTTAATATCTGGAGCTGATAAAAAAAATTAAAAAAAGAAATTTTGACAATTGAAATTTTTATAAAACTATGGAATTATTTACATTTTTATTCCAGGTCTTTATTTTTTTAAAATTACCAAATGATTATATTGATTATTGAATTCAAGATTTTAAAAAGTCTTTTAAGTTTGTGAGTTTGTTTTATTTTATTTTTTGAACTGGGAATTTTAAGATATTCTAATAATTTCTTTTCTTTATTTTTTATACTCTTCCTATTTTCAATGAATTTTGACATTTTTTTTCTAATTGTCTTCAAGTGTTAAATCCTAAAAAATGCTGTTTGTCAAGTGCTAATGCATACCAAACTTTTAAAATAATGAATTTTATAGTCTATTTTAAGTTGTCATTCTGAGTTTAAATTCATTTAAGACTTTAATTTTTAATAGTTTTTAGATAATTTACAAACAAGATTAGTATTGCTTTTGATTACTAAGCAATTGTTTTAGATAACCAAACAATTTATCCATTTTATTTGCTAGTAAATAAATATAAAATTTTATTTAACTATTCGTAGATAAAACTTAAAGGCAAATTGCTAATAAAACTCATTAACTGTCTATTCATAATATTGAGGAGTAATGATTTCTTTTTTCAAGTCATATGTTTGTTAAGCAATAGTCTATTTAAAGCTTTTTTTTTTTTCAACATTTTAACTTTTATTTATATATATTAGTTACAAGAGAATTAATTTCTTTGAATTCCTTGATGGACTTTTTTAAATTAAAAGTGCAAAAAAAACAAAAAAAAAAAACATCATTAATAAACTTCACTTTATTCAGTTGAAAAAATCTAATTACTTCTAATGTCAAAAAGATACTTTAGATTGTAAATTGATTATTTTTATTTTACAGCATTTTCTACTTTCGCCTTTTCCCCTATTTTCTCTCGCATTTTAGTGAAAGATCTAACAATTTAACATTAAAAGTGTGTATTATAATAAAATCAAATGATTAAATTTTTTGTATGTGAGAATAAAATAAATATATTAATGTCTCTGAAATTAAAAATGTAGTTTTCAACAATTATCTACATTACTTTCGATATAATTAATATTAGACTGTTAATCATGGATTTTATAAAGATAGGAAAAGATGGATTGAACTTGGAGAGATCTTCATCCTGCAGTGGATTGATAATGGTTGATGATGATGACTGTACTACATTTAATGTTTTCTCAGTTATATGGGATAAATGAAGTAGTTTTGAGGTTAAACCGTGTGTTTATTTTTCATTTCTGATTTTAAGATCAAGAAATTCAATGAGCTTAAAAAAGTAATTAATTTTAATTGAATATTCAGTCCAGTTTTTTTTAAAAGAAATTGATGTCTGTTGAAATATATATTTTTATATTTACAATCATGGCAGTCAAAATTAAATTATGGTCTTTATCCTTAAAAGTCTATAAATTCCTCAATCTAGGTAGTGATTGTCAACATAATTACAATGCTATAATCTTCTGATTACAGACACAGCTAGCAGTACATTTTAAAACTACTTAAAACAACAAACCACTCTCAAATAATAAATGATTGTATGTATTGGAGGAATATCTATTAATAAATAAAATCTAGCTGTATTTTATAAATTGAAAAAAAAAGATGAGGCTTAACTTCTTTGAAAAGTTGAAACCTACTTCACAATAAAAACACAAACAATGGAAAATAAAATGAAGTTGTAGTCATTATAAATTCAACTAAATAAAAGATATCCCTGCTAATAAGGTGAAATTAGTATCTCAGCACGTTTTCATAGCCATAAAGAGGTAGAGGATGTTTGTATAATTATACATTTTTTTTTGATCATGTAAGGTCAGATTTATACATTTGCTCAACAGACCGAAAGTCCGAGCCAGAGAATCAAAAGCTGACCAAGTCGGCATAGTAATACCTTACGTCTGATCATGCCTCAACTCTCTTACCCGTGCTTCCAAATCAACCCATAGCTAAGGACATGTCTGAGGCTACACTCGATATCTCTTTCTTCATATTCCAGCAGTAGCAAAGCAGTAAACATGAGACACACTCCCCATTCACACACATAATATTATATAACTTAACTAGTGATTCATAAGGTAATGGAGCAAGAATGGAGACTGAAATGAATTTATATTTTATAAAATTTAATGTAATAATCAATAAATGAAAACAATATAAATTATATATATCATCATCATCATCTTCAAACATTATCAATCCACTACAGGATGAAGGTCTCTGCAAGTTTAATCCATCTTCTCCGATCTTTAGCTTCTCTTCTCCACAACACCCCTGCACATTTTCTTATTTCATCCATCCATCTCACATGTGGTCTCTTTCTGGGTCTTTTACAATCTCTTGGAATACAGTTTAAAATTTCAATTGTCCATCTATTATCATCTCTTCTAGCAATATGTCCAGCCCAACTCCATTTCAATCTTTTAATTTTTTCAATAAGGTCAGTAACACCTGTTTGTTGTCTTACCCATACATTGTGTTTTCGATCTCTTCTTGTTACTCCCAACATACATCTCTCCATACTCCTTTGAGTGGTCTGAAGTCTCTGTATTGCTATTCTATTAAGTGTCCAAGTTTCAGATCCATAAGTAAAAACTGGTAAAACACATTTGTTAAAAACCATCCTTTTCAAACACATAGGCATATTTCCTTTTAGTATCAAGTTATTTCTACCAAAAGCACTCCAACCAAGTTTAATTCTATGACTAATTTCCTCCATTATGTTTCCATCTGTATTAATAATCTGACCAAGGTATTTGTAACTGTTAACTTTTAATTCTTCATAATCAATCTTTATTTTCATATTTTGAGCAAATCGATTAAACATTACTTTAGTCTTTTTAACATTTATCTTTAGTCCTACTTTTCTACTTTCATCTGCTAACTCCTGCAACATTTCCTGCAGCTCTGAAGAATTATTTGCAAAAACAACTACATCATCTTCAATATCTAAATGACTTAAATACTCTCCATTTACTTTCACTCCTTTAGTTTCCCATTTTAATCCACAAAATACTTCTTGCAACACTGCTGTAAAGAGTTTTGGAGATATGGAGTCAGCTTGTCTTACACCTTTCTCAATGTTGATTTTTCCAGTATCATTATGTAATGTAATTGTTGCTGTTGCATTTTTATAAATATTCTTTAAAATATGACAATATACTGGATCTATACCTTGATGATCCAGTGCTTTAATCACTGAAGAAATGTATATAGAATCGAATGCCTTTCCATAATCTACAAATCCAAAACATAATGACAACTCATATTCGTTTGTCCTTTCTATGACTTCTCTCAATACCTGGATATGATCTATTGTACTAAAACCACTTTTAAATCCAGCTTGTTCTCTTGGTTGGTGGACATCCAAAGTTGTCTGTAGACGAGTTGTAATTATCTTGGTAAAAATTTTATATAAAACTGATAAAAGGCTGATAGGTCTGTAATTTCTAATATCTTCTTTATCACCTTTTTTAAATATTAATATTATTACTGCATTCTTCCAATCTTCCGGTACATCTTTATCATTTAGACATTTGGTATACAACTTTGCTAAAATTGTTTATATTTCTTCACCTGCTTCTTTTAATATATCAATTATAATTCCATCATTTCCTGGAGCCTTTCCTTTCTTCATACACTTAATTGTATGTCTCACTTCTTCATTTAAAATTCTGAGCAATTCGGAAGATGTAATAGATATAGGAGATACTTGTTCTTTATTACTATATAATTCTTGATAAAAATCTTCTACCAATTTCATGATGTCATCTCTCTTTTTAGTAACAATTCCATCTTTTTTTCTTATTGCAGATATAAATTTCCTACCAATACCAAAATGTTGTTTAACATTTTTGAGACTTTTATTTTCTTCTACAGCTTTCCTTGCTATTTCACAGTTATACTTTCTTATATCATTTTCAACTCTTTTCCGTACCATTTTACAAAATTCGAGATATTCAATTCTTTTTAATACATCATTTTTGTATATCTTCATATTCCTTCTTTTCTTCATAAATTCTCTAGTCTCAGTAGAAATTTTATTAGTCAATTGCTGCTTTTTTCTACCAGCTATGTTTGTTGCAGTTTTTAAAAGTGTATCAGTTATTTTCATATTAATTTCATTCAAATCTGTATCATGTTCAAAATCTCCTAACACTTGAAACCTATTTATAAGTTCTAATTTAAATTCATTATAATGTTTCTGAAGATTAGGAATATCAACTGTAAATATTGTTTTTCTTAATAATTTTTGTCTTTCTAGTTTTACATTAACACGTAACTTACACCTTACTAATCGATGATCACTTCCTGTGTTAAATTTATTAAGAACATTACAATCTTGAAATATGTATTTTCTGTTAGTCAAAATATAATCCAATTCTGCTGTACCTTCATTTGGATCCTTCCGTGTCCATTTCCTTTTAACATTTTTCTCAAAAAATGAATTCATAATATAAAGTTTTTCTTTTTCTGCAAACTCCACAAGTCTATGTCCTCTCTCATTTCTATTACCATAACCAAAATTACCTACAGCAATTTCATCTTTCATTTGTCTACCAATTCTAGCATTAAAGTCTCCCATAACAATTTTAAAATGTTGTTTCCTCTGATAAAAAGCCTTTTGTACATCCATATAAAAATCTTCTACTACTTCATCACTATGAGAACTTGTTGGGGCATAAACCTGAATTATCTGCATTTGGTATCTGCTATTAAGTTGTATAACTAATCTTGCCACTCTATCCGATACACCATCAATCTCCACAATATTGTTCTTCCACTTTTAATTTATAATGAATCCTACTTTACTTGTATTTCCAATATGTGTGCCTTTATAATAGAGTCTATGTCCACTTTTTAATTAATTGTTTCTTCTCCTTTTCTTCTAACTTCACAAAGTCCAATAATGTCCCATTTAATATAACAGTTCTTCTTCTAATTCTTGGAATCTTCCTTCACTTGAAAGTGATATATATATATATATATATATATTGTAACGGAATAGCGTTACATGGGATTTGAATCCAGGCATATGATGTTAGATTAAATATATATGCAATTGACGAAATGAATGACAGGTACAAAACTATTAAAAAAAGGGTTTTGCTTTAATAATGAACGAGAAACACCTGTTTCTAGAGCATGATCGCAGCTATATAAGAGTACCTGTCAAATTTATTGAAATAAGAGTAGAAGAGTTTTTTTTTTGTTATTTTGTTGTTTTTGAGAATAAATATGTAATCATTAGTTGTAAGTTTGTTTTTTTTGTTTTTTTTTTATAAAAGAAAGATGAATGATTGAACACAGGTTTGACATTTTATTAAGTCATTTAAATCATGTTTGAACAAAAAGAAAAAATGAATTGATTAATTTGCAACATGTTCTGAAATTCCAAGCGATCTAAAATTATTTTCAATGGGGGGGGGAGTAATTAATAAATGTAAAGGTAGTAAAAATGAAACAATAAGCCGGATATATGTCGGTAAGCTCTAGATAAAATAAGCCGAATTTAGAAACAGAAGTGAGAAAAAGTGTACATTGCTATTGTACAACCTAGACTTCTGTCTCCAGCAAAACAATGCCTGAATCATGGCCAAATTGAGTTAAATTCCAAAGTGGTGCAAACGATCCCAGAAATCACTGAATTTAGTTAATACTCGATGGACCTATTGGATGAAGGGACTCACAGGTGCAAGGGGGAGATTGGATGAAAAAATTCAAGGTGTGAGGGCAAGAGAAGAGAAAAATTACAAGAAAAATTGCGAAAAGGAAAAGGATTAGCAAAATCACCGATGTGCGTGGAATAATTAAGTTGCTGATTTTGTAAAGAAAGTTTTCTTTTTACCAGAGAAATAAGATCTAACTTTCGTATAATAGTATAACAGAGATGCGTTGCTGAACCTAAAATTCGCGGCTTGACCGCCGGACCTCCGCGCTCCGTTCAGCTGATTGCCCCTTGGATGCTCGTAACACCGGAGAAACTTCACCTAAGGACGACACACGCTTTTGAGACCCCGCAAATTGCCAGAATGCTTAGTTAAAGAAGAAATCATCGCTCAGGATCCTTCTTATCGGCTGTCTATGTTCCACAGGTAGCTATCTTTAAATTAATCGTACTCACTTATGCACCAGAGTAGATAAACTTTAAAAACAATAACTAGTGAAAAACATTTAGCTAAATGATAAAATTACTCACGACCATAAATGAATGATTAAAGAACTTAACCAGAATCAGTTTGTCTACAAATAAACATCCTTTAAATATATGTGTGAAGTCTCATTTAATTCTATAGTTAATTTATCTCGGCTTGACAGTCATATACCGGCATAAAATTGTTATTAAATAGATTAAAATAAACCATTTATTTAATTAATATTTTGTTATTGATTGATTGGAATTTCAACTCACATTTATATGACAGGGAATGAGTGCTGGAGTGATCCAATTTGTTTTTTGTTATGAATGAATGCATTTGATGTTTTTTGTGTTGGGATTTGATTAAACTTATATTTATATTACTATACCTTTCTTAGATTAATATTAAGCTTTGATTGATTTGTTCTGTGGGATATAGGGCGGGCCCTAATACGATAAGTCAGATTGATCACGATTGAAAGATCATGTTTTGTAATATAGTTGAGTGAGCTTATGCACATACGTGGCGGACTCTTGTAAAGTTCTCCTGGTGCCTACTACTTGGATTCGATCCAAATTTACGTATAAATAAATAAAAGCGTACATGTATATGTGTTTGAAATTATCTTCACCGAACATTATGTAACCCCCCAGACGCAAGAACACAGCAGATGCATAGGAGTGACTTTAATGTGCTTTCGGCATGGAAGCCGTCGAATGGGGCGGTTACATTTGGCGCGTCAACATGGCCCGAAACTATTGTTTCAAGTGGTTGGACCGACGTGGATACAGCTGATGTTTCTAACAACGAAAGCAAATTTAAATAAAGAAACCCCGTGTAGGAACTACGTGTAGCGGCCTAAATAAGGCTCAAAGTTACATATATATTTAAAAAAAAAAAAGAGGGCGCTCAAAATAACAGACTAATTATTTATTAAAGTGGGGGGAAATTTTCGGAATCACCATAAAATAAAATCATCAAACGTTGCTCAAGGGAGTGGGAAAGGGATTTAGTTCTTTTATTAGCACTAAAATAATCAAGCGTCCAAATATACTTGATAGTTGTAGAAGGCTGTGGAATAGTGGGATTCCGTGGAAGAAATATCGTATATTAAAAGGAAGCAAACTCATAAATTAATTTCTATGTTAAAATTAAATGCAAATAATTTAAGCGCAAATAAAATTAAAAAAAAAATACATCGTTAAAAGACGTATTTATATTCTTGCACAAATGAAGTACTGTAACTGGGATCTTGTTAGGAGTTTTGTGTTTTACTTAAAAAGAAAAGGGGGCAAAGAAAGAAGTCAACATAGCGTATATATATATAAAGACGCATATAACCGTATAATAGATATAGCCGCACATATAATCGATAGCAGCTGAATAGAAATGGAGGGAACAGAGGGACCTGGGATAGTATGAGTGATAGAAACCAAATTGGAGGAATGACAGGAGCTGTGGGAAGTTTGAAGGGCAAGGAGCATCTGAGGATAGGATAAGACAGTCAGTGGGACTCGCGGAGTAGTAGGTAACAAGCCGTGGATTACTATAAATTATAAATGACATATTAAACAATGGAAGAAAACCCAGATAAAAGCATGTGGGAACAGATGGGGGAGAGTCCAATACAATTTAAAAAACAGGATATGGAGAATGAAGGGGATATTAAAACATTAATAAAGATGATGACGCAAATGATGGCTGAAATGAGGGAAGATAGAGAAGACCGTAGAAGAGATAGGGAAGAGTTTAAAGAGGAGATAAGGCAATTACTCAGGGGAAAGGAAGTGAAGTCAGAAGAGAACAAAGGAGAAGATAGTAGCTTAGCCAATGTTGAGCAAAAAATAGACCAGAATAGGATGGAGATGGACAAAACAAAAACAGACCTGAATGATCTAAAGGAAAGGGTAGAGATACTAACGGATGATGTAGGAAAGGGAAATATGCATCAAGATGGGATGAAGGAAGCTATCAGGCAGACGGAGGAGGCGTGTCAGGAAATTAGACAGCACCAGGATGAAGTCCGAGAAGCACTGGGAGAGTGGGGACAGAGAATCCAAAGGATTGAAGCAGACCAGGGACATGGGAATGTGGGTAGAAAGATGGAAGAAATGGAGAAGAGATGGGAAAGGCAGATGTTGCAACGGGACACAAGTCATGTATGGGCGGAGAGACAGATGAAGATAGAAATATTTAGGGCAGGAGAAAACGAAAACCCAATGGACCACCTCGAAAGCATCAGGAATCTGTTTGGAGAACCAATGGCGAGAGAACCTGCCCAAATAAATATTGCAAGTGGATACCTACAGGGCCCAGTGAGAGACTGGTGGAGGACGCTGGAATTTAAACCCTGGTCATATGAGGAATATAAGGAAGAAGTTTTGCGGTGTTTCTGGAACACAGCATGTCAAGAAGGGACTTATTTTAGAATCACCAGGGAGAAATATGGGGGAAGGCCCAGTGAGATGGCCACTCAGTTTTATTATAGGCAGGTGGCGAGCCTTCAACAATTGCCTGCGTACCATATGATGGAGATGCAGATCATCTCAATAATAAGGAACAATATGCCAACCACCCTCAGACATATGATGCTGGGAAGGGATTGTAAAGGGATCCCTGAGATGGGAAAAATGATAGCCAAATTTGAACAAGAAGAGGGGATAGGAGGGCAGATAGAGGTCTAGTAATAAACATCCCAGAAAACAAGTACCACCGGACCAATACTAACCTAGAGGATGGAGGGGAAAATGAATTGATGACCATGGATATCACAAAGACAAATGTTTAAAGGAACTCACATGGGAAATAGATGCCACAAACTGGGAATGACCTGTGACATGAAACGACATATGATATTGGAAATGGAATGGGTGGGTCGACCTGGGAGTACCCTGCAAGACCAGGAGAAGGCTGGCACATGACACTGGCCCAACTTAAGTGTGGAAAATCATGCAACACATTTCATTAGAGTCCTTGCCAGCTCACTTCCCAGAACTTTGTTATTGCTGGGTGGATCAGACTTTCCAAAATCTTGGATAGAGATCGACCGTATTCTGCATAGGGGACTTCGAAAAGATCCATCCCCATACCTCCTGTCAGGGATGCATGAAACCCATTGGTCATTGTCATCAATCATGGCAGACCCTAGATTACCATATAGTTTTTCCGTTTATAGTTATTGTAAAAAAAAAAAAGTCTGACCGCAGAGCATCTGATCCAGATTTTAAGGGAAGCAAAGGCAGACCGATAGGCCAATCCAAAACACATTCACTGTGGGAGACAGAGTTATGGTAAGATCAAATCCGGTCAGTCGGCCAGAACAGAACATATTTAAGAAATTCTTTGACCTCTACGATGGCCCATACGAGATCGTCAGGGTATACGGGAATAATGCCTTTGTACTGGCACGAGGAAAAGTGATTAAGAGGACTTTCAATGCAGGGCACTGAAGAGGGCCGAATAACGTGGCTCCTTCTCAGAGCTAAAATCTGCAACCTCGGATTTTACTCTACACTGGGCGGGGAGATATGTAACGGAATAGCATTACATGGGATTTGAATCCAGGCATATGATGTTAGATTAAATATATATGCAATTGACGAAATGAATGACAGGTACAAAACTTTTAAAAAAAGGGTTTTGCTTTAATAATGAATGAGAAACACCCATTTCTAGAGCATGATCGCAGCTATATAAGAATACCTGTCAAATTTATTGAAATAAGAGTAAAAGAGTTTTTTTTTGTTATTTTGTTGTTTTTGAGAATAAATATGTAATCATTAGTTGTAAGTTTGTTTGTTTGTTTTTTTTAAAAAAAAAGAAAGATGAATGATTGAACACAGGTTTGACATTTTATTTAGTCATTTAAATCATGTTTGAACAAAAAGAGAAAATGAATTGATTAATTTGCAACATGTTCTGAAATTCCAAGCGATCTAAAATTATTTTCAATGGGGGGTAATTAATAAATGTAAAGGTAGTAAAAATGAAACAATAAGCCGGATATATGTCGGTAAGGTCTAGATAAAATAAGCTGAATTTAGAAACAGAAGTGAGAAAAAGGGTACATTGCTATTATACAACCCAGACTTCTGTCTCCAGCTAAACAATGCCTGAAAAATGGCCAAGTTGAGTTAAATTCCAAAGTGGTACAAACGATCCCAGAAATCACTGAATTAAGTTAATACTCGATGGACCTATTGGATGAAGGGACTCACAGGTGCAAGGGGGAGATTGGATAAAAAAATTCAAGGTGTGAGGGCAGAAGAAGAGAAAAATTACAAGAGGAATTGCGAAAAGGAAAAGGATTAGCAAAATCACCGATGTGCGTGGAATAATTAAGTTGCTGATTTTGTAAAGAAAGTTTTCTTTTTACCAGAGAAATAAGATATAACTTTCATATTATAGTATAACGGAGATGCATTGCTGAATCTAAAATTTGCGGCTTGACCGCCGGACCTCCACGCTCTGTTCAGCTGATTGCCCCTAGGATGCTCGTAACACCGGAGAAACTTCACCTAAGGACCACACACGCTTTTGAGACCCCGCAATTTGCCAGAATGCTTAGTTAACGAAGAAATCATCGCTCAGGATCCTTCTTACAGGCTGTCTACATTCCACAGGTAGCTATCTTTAAATTAATCGTACTCACTTATGCACCAGAGTAGATAAACTTTAAAAACAATAACTAGTGAAAAACATTTAGCTAAATGATAAAATTACTCGCGACCATAAATGAATGATTAAAGAACTTAACCAGAATCAGTTTGTCTAAAAATAAACATCCTTTAAATATATGTGCGAAGTCTCATTTAATTCTATAGTTAATTTATCTCGGCTTGCCAGTCATATACCAGCATAAAATTGTTATTAAATAGATTAAAATAAACCATTTATTTAATTAATATTTTGTTATTGATTGATTGGAATTTCAACTCACATTTATAAGACAGGGAATGAGTGCTGGAGTGATCCAATTTGTTTTTTGTTATGAATGAATGCATTTGATATTTTTGGTGTTGGGATTTGATTAAACTTATGTTTATATTACTATACCTTTCTTAGATTAATATTAAGCTTTGATTGATTTGTTCTGTGGGATATAGGGCGGGCCCTAATACAATAAGTCGGATTGATTGCGATTGAAAGGTCACATATGCGATATAATTTGAAAGGTGATATGGGCTGTGTTCGTTTCTTGCTTACGATTGGAGTGATGCACGGGCATGTTTTGTGATATAGTTGAGTGAGCTTATGCACATACGTGGCGGACTCTTGTAAAGTTCTCCTCGCGCCTACTACTTGGATTCGATCCGAATGTACGTATAAATAAATAAAAGTGTACGTGTATATGTGTTTGAAATTATCTTCCCCGAACATTATGTAACCCCCCAGACACAAGAACACAGCAGATGCATAGGAGTGACTTTAATGTGCTTTCGGCACGGAAGCCGTCAAACGGGGCAGTTATATAATATATATATGCTCACATGCAGGTGAGTGCATACTTGAGTCCACAAAATGTTTAATTCACTAATCAATAAATAATAAAACGAAGCCAATTATATATCTCTTTGCTTACGTGCAGCTCAACGCAGGTGAGTAAAAACTTATGTTTACAAAATGTATAAATAGATTATGGATTTGCAGAACTTACAGTATGCTTACACCATGATTTATGTTATAGGAGAATATACAATAATTAAAATATAGTGTCTAAGGTTCCAAAGACTGGGTGATTTGGCCTCTAACTAAACTCAATTTTAAAGTTAAGTAGATTGCGAGATAAATATTTCCTATTCTCTATGTCATAATTTATGATATGGACTACATCAAGAAAATTAGTAATGGTTAGAGTGATCAATTAATTGACAAAAGCTTGGAGATATATTATTATGTTTAAACATAATTTACTACACAGATAAATAACATTAACTCAGATTCCGAATCAGATTAAAAGCAATGTTAATTTCTATGGGAGGCTGAACTGATACCATGTAGTTTAACATCAGATTCTAGGGCATTACAAACTATAGTATCAGAATATGTGTGTCTCAAATGTGTTTTTAATTGAGGTTCATTACCTAGTAATTGGTTCCTCAGACCGTGCTACTTGCTATAATATGAAGAAGCCATTTTATTCAAGTGAATGAAACAGCAGCTTGATGAGCCCTTGGAACACTTTGGTTCCTTCCAATATAAGATAAATATCTCAGTTGCTCAAACTTAAGGTGCATGATTTAACATGAAACCAATACAGATGTAGGCCACTATAGGTACATCAAGAAGATAAGCATGTTTATGAACTGACCAGTGGTAGTGGCACTGATAAAAGCTATGGATTTGGCATAATTAATTTAAAAAAATATTAAATTATCATGGCAAATGTATTGCTAGTTACACTACAAAGGCAATAATAGGAATCTGACTTAAGGATTTCTGTATAGCTTAATCTATAATTAAGGAGAGTTACAGCAAATTTAGGGATTTATCAAAAGTTAGAATATTACATATATACTGTACAGAATCACTCCTGCCTAATAGTATGCAAAATATTGATTTTAAATTAACTTATTCAGTACATTACAATTAGTTGTCTCACCCTAGTGTAAATAATAGTTTGATTTCAAAAGGAAGTTTTGCCTATATTTCTTTAAATTATAATATTCCACTATTGAAAAGTTGCCTAATCACCTCTACGGTCTTGATAAGTTTGTTGATGATTTAAATATTATAATTTCTAGTGTAAATAATTATCTATCAATGTGTGTGTTTTCCCCCTAATAAATTGAACTATTTAAATCCTATCGCATATTATTTAAGGAAGTTCCACTTCTGATTAAATAAAAATTAACGCTCCGTTGTTTACATTGAAGCTGACATGATTTATTTTTTCTTAAATAAAAATGTGCGGTGGAATGTAAGTTTTAATTATATACAGTTTTGTATGTGTGGGTATTGTCATTCAATTAATTTTATCTGTGACTGTTTTTAACCTAAAGCAACTTAAATTTAAAATTACATTAAAGGCTACGACTTACATATATATTAGAAACACTTTCAATAATATATTAAAACTTTATGTGAAAGTCTGTGCTCATATATCTTATATATTACATATATAGACACAGGTATATATAAGCCTGTGTGTTTCAGCTATTACATAAGTAGAGATGTCTGCCCATCCCTTCTATGTGTATTAAATGGAATATGTCCTGTACATGAGGGGTCAGATTGACTTTAGGCCAACATGGGTGTGACAAGAATCTTGGTCTCAGGGTGGCCTTTGAGCATTCCATTATCAGATTTTCAATTGGATGGAAGGTTGAAGAGTTGGAGTGTGGAGTAGATTGAAGCCTGTCCATTAAAGTATGACATTTGGTTATCTTAACATATATCTGAACACTTACAGCATATATGTGTAGAGATGGTAATCTGGACCAACTGATGATTACTGGTTTAGCATGAACTACGTTATTGGTGATTATTTATCTTTTCAACATATGTGTGTTCGAGTGTATCAGTGTTATGAGATAGTGTGAAGAGTGGTGGGTCATGTGAAAGTCTGTGCTCATATACCCTATATAAAACTTAATCTTTAAATTAAATGAACATTTTAGTGAAACTTATATGAAAATATATATAAATTGCGTATTAAATAAATTTTCTCAACAGTCATAAGCGTATGGCAATCTTAAGTTCATGAATATTTTGAAGTAACTTTATTTGATATTAATTTTAAACTAATGACAAATAAATCGTTAAAAACATGCGATTTTTAATATAAAATCGCATATTTATATTAAATACGCATAATTTAATGTTTATGCAAAGTAATATTTATATTAATTTCATTTTTATTGTTAAAAAAATATAACCTGACAACAAGTAAAGATTGTTGATTGTTATTCATATTGGGATCGCCTAAGTGTTGACTTATTTTAATGATATATATATATATATGCTTTTAGTATTTGATAAAGAGTTAAAGAAATGGTATATTTTTTAAGCAGTTTTCTTTTTTAGTGTTAATATTAAACCGCATCAAAATTGAGCTTGAATTGTAGATTAAGCCTTGTTACTGAATACTTTTGAAATATTTAGATCGTTTTATTTTAATTTAGAGATGAAATAAACTATCTCAAGTCCTCAATCTATTGCTCTTTTCATTTAAGTAGTAAAAAAAAAAAAAAAAACAACAAATATCTAAATCTTATAATACAATTGTCCAATTTCAAATAATAGATTAGTTTTCTTGCTAACTACTTACTTTTAAAAAACGATTTAAAAAGATATGCAATTGCATATGAATCACTATTTTTTAGATCTTAAATATTTATTTATTTATTTATTTAAGGTTTATCATTAGCTCTAAATTTTGTAATTGTAAAACAATTTTATAATTCGTTCTAAATTGGTTGTAATAATCCCGTATCGGTACTTGGGTATTTTTCCTGCAACCAAAGAAAGATAGGAGGACTTTTCACATTCGTATCAATACACTGCTAACTTTTTAATGTTGTTATTTTGGCAACATCAAACATTATAAAAACATTAGAAAGTTAGCAATGCTTTGATACGAATGTGAAAAGTCATCCTATTTTTCCTTGGTTACAGAAATAATACTCAATACAGTTTTACAAAGACAAAAAAAACTAAAAATATTACATAAGATAAGCACGTATTTATGAATTCTACACGGACGCAAGTTAACGTTTGACATTTACTTAATTTGATCAATTTCAACAAAAAAAAAAATGTGGTCCGTGTTGCAGGAGAAAAAAAAAGCCAACATATATATTTATTTTTATAAAAGTAAATATATTCTATGAAATATATACTTACGCAGACGATTCTTGCATACAAAATGGTGATGGTCAGTAGCAACCCCCCCTCCTCCGCGTCCTTCCTCCTTCTCCGAAAAAGTTGTCGAACAAGTGATTGACGAGTACATGCTCTAAATGGAATACTGCCAGGCAATCTAATTTTTCGAATAAACAAATAAGTCATTCTATCTTTCCTTGGTTGCAGAAATAATACTCAATACAGTTTTACAAAAACAAAAAAAATATTATGAGAGATATACACGTGCTTTTACAATTTGTACACGGACACAAACTAACTTTTGATACTTACTTAATTCGATCAATTTTTTTTTTAAAAATATGTGGTCCGTAAAAAAAAAAGCCAACATAAATATATTTTTATAAAAGTAAAAAAGAAAAAATATTCTATGAAATATACATTTAGGCAGACGATTTTTACATACAAAATGGCGATTATCAGTAGTACCCCCCCCCCTCCCATCTTCCTTTCTATTTTTCCGAAACATTTGTGGAACAAGTGATTGCCCAGTACATGCTTTAAATGGAATTCTGCCAGGCAATCTAATTTTTGGAATAAACAAATAACAAAGTCAACGTCTTCATTCAATTACAATTAAATAATAAACTTTTAATTCAAAGATTCAAAAACGCAGAAGTCAGACAATAACCAAGTTGAAATTGGAAAAAAAAAACACAGAAGTAAATAATACATTTGATATTAAAAATGTTAAACCAAATTCACAATAATAACAAATGGTAAGTTTAAAATGTACAAACAAACTTTTGAATCAGAAAAAAAATACCAAAATGTCCAAAAAAGCACCTATATAATAGTTTCGGTTGACACGTTTCAAAGCACGTTTTGTGCCCGTTCAAAAACACGTTGTTTAACGAGGAAAAAAGTAAAATCGCAAGGGTTTATTTAATGTTCGCAACATTATCGCGTATGTAAAAAGTCGTCCTATCTTTCATAGGTTGCAGGAATAATACCTAGTACCCTAGTATCATTATTATTTTATCTTCTATAAAAGCGAAAGCTATACTAAATCAACTTAAAATAAAATACACTGAAATTAAATAAGTCTTCGTTATTATTAACTAATTTTACAAACGTAGGCATTATATATATATATATATGTGTGTGTGTGTGTGTGTGTGTGTGTGTGTAAAGTTAATAAACTTGCAAATGCTAGATATATTAGTCAATCGAATCATATTTTGATACTCTAATATTTTATGAAATTTTTTGCATCAAGTATACTTTCATCGGTTGTGAATCATATTCATTGTTAGTTTGTTGAGAACCTTATTTTTTTATTGATGTGAATAATATTAAATTTTTGGTTTATTATGTATTCATTTTGTATTTTACGTTTGCGATCATTTCTGTCTTCCCTCGCAAATAATTTTAACAATCCTGGATCACAACTACGACCATATTTCTTTCATAATTATAGAAGAGGATAAGTTATCTGCATATCACTTTGTCTTAGATTTTTTATATTTCAATGATTGCTGGATTATTCTATCTAAGATTTGCCTCATCTAACCATAATATACATATGGATAGTCTTTTATGTTATAGTTTACAGCATAGAGCAAATTGGGGCAATCCGATGTTAGAATTTTTCCCTTTGTGTTGTGTAAGCTTATTTAAATTTATAGGGGTTCTGAATCCTACATTAAATTTGTCTGAGCAAATTTCTACTATTTTATTACCCATATGTGATAAATGCGTTAGAGCAATCCAGCCTTTATTATTATCACTCTGACCCACTGACAGTTTATTAATTATTTTGTTTTTGAATTGTTCAATATATTGGTATATGAGCATTCCGTAACATCCTGCTTTTATTAATTCAGCTACATAACCTTGTATGTTATCAGTTCTATGAGATTTTACATTAACACAAATAATTGTGATATGAAAAGTTTTTTTTTCTCCATATGATATAACATCGCCCAAGAGGCGAACCCGCAATAACTGTCTGCAAGCAACTGCTTGCTTGCAATGCTGCTGCGCTGACCTCTTGGCTAACAATGTTTGACATAAAAAAGTTTTTTAATCCTGCAAATTTATGAGGTGTGAGTATTTGCAATTTTACATCAATGTATCCCCTGATATAAATGGTTTTATGATCATTTTATATTGAAGTGCATTATATCTTCACTTTCATTTTAAATCAAGATATTGGATTTGATTATTTTTTTCCAGTTCCAGACTCCAATTCAATCCTGAATTTATGTTCAATTTATTGAACATGTGATTCATTGTATTTTGAGGTGCACTTAAAAAGCCATCAACCATGTAGCTTACATATGTATAATTTTGAATGTGTCTAATATAGATTATATTATGTTTGTTTCTTTATAAACCATGAACTGACTACATACAATTGCATTAATGGATAAACCCAGTGGTTGTGATTCTGTCATCTTTTATTTATGCCCTTTGCATGTGGCTATACTGCCATCATCTATCCAAGTTAAAAACTCTATAATAAATTCCACATATATCCATTTGTATTTTAGTTTCCTAATAATTTGTTGATTATTTTTACTGATCCTTTGCAGTTAATTAATCAGAAAAGTTTTGCTACTTCAAAGGAAGCCATTCTATGTTGGTTAAAAATAGTGGTGTTTTTAATGTTCATAAAGTAATCATTTTATAGTATATCGGTCAAAATCTTTACTGTTAATTTTGGTGTGAAACCATAATTTTTGCATTTTGTGCCATCTCTTGGCCATGTTTGGTTGCATTTTCTTCATTTTATGCTCATTTTATTGCAAATTTTTAACTTAATTTATATTTAAAATTTTAATTCTTAAAAAAATATGCATTTGGCTGTATTTTAATGAAATAATTAAATTTTTCTTGCCATATATGGTCATACAAAGAGCCAATTGTCCATCTCCTTTTACCATATATGGTGCTTAAAAGTGCCAATTATCAATATTTGACATGGTTGACTAGGAGTTAATAACTGTCAAAGTTAGAAATAACACACACAATATTTTATATTTTATGCTTTCAAAATATAAATAAATTTTCCATAATTATTTACATTCATAATTATTTTTTACAATATTGTAACCAATTATAGACTTTTATTCAAAAAATTTTACTTTTTAAAAGAAAAATAATCAAGTGAGTAAACCTCCACTGCTATTTGCATATGAATGATATTTGGTGTCAACTAGCAAAACACAACTATTTTTCATAAATATTTACATGTTTATAATTATTTTTCACAGTATATTGACTAATAATGTGGCTAGATTTTTATTTTTATTTAAAATATATAATTTTAGATGAAGAGAAGACAACAGAAGTTAATTATCATATAAACATGTGAAATCATTTGACAATTGACTGTTATCTTTTTCTTTGTTCAAAATACCTATTGGCCAAGAGAATTAATGTTCTAAACTTTTAATTGGTCAATTACAGAATCAGCAGTAAACATATAATCATTTTTTTTATATTATATTCATTTTAGTTTCCTTTGGAATAAGCAAATTAATAATTTGTCAGATTATGAAAGTCAATGAAAGTTTTTTCAAAAATAAATTTCTATTTATAATTATAAAAATATTCTAAAGCAGAGAAGCTAAAAAAGAACTTCTGTAACCTATTAGAAAATGCTGTGTATGTCATTGATTTTTTTCTCAATTTATAATCATATAAAAGTAAAGAATTTTTACTAAAATCTTAACTCTTCTTCTAAAATAATTATATTTTTAGCATATATTATCAAAATAATTTATAATATGTAAAAAAAATACTTTAAAAATATTCTAAAATATTCATTTTCATTTTGAAAATCAAGATAAAGAATGTGCAGCTGTGAAAATTGTTGACATATGCTTCTTTTGTTAAAATAACAAACAACCAATCAGCACCTTGGAAAGTCTGCCTTCTCCTATTGTTAAAACTTTAGATTTAAATACTATTGATTTTTTTACTTGTAAAATAATTTTAGAGAGAGCAGCATCTTCCAGTACATTTTAAGCTTTAAAACAACTGTGAATTCACTAAGATAACATAAAAATTGACAGTTGTAGAGAGATGTGAAGCCATGAACAAAATTTTTCAGTTGATGCAATGAAAAATTTATAATTGGTTGAAAAATAATTTTGTGTTATTGTAGATTATTTTTCTTACATTTTACTTATATCTTTCTTTAGTTATTAATTTTATTTTAAATTTTTCATTACATTTAAACAATGTGAACGTGAAATAAATTGATTTTAAAAAATAAACTAAAACAATTCTGATTATTTTATATTAATATTTTTATGAATAAAAACATAATTGACAAATAAAAACAATTAATGTTTTACCCAATCCAATGAGTAAGAAAATACATCAGTTAAAAAATTAATAATTGCAAGACAAATTTGGATTCTCAGCATACTATTCATGAATATAATGTGAAAGCATTGAATGTGTACTTGTTGCAATAACTTTCATTCAATTTTTAATATTTAAACTCTGAATTAGTATTTTTTACAAATATATCATAATTATTATAATAGTTTACATGTTGTATATGAAAATGAACAATCAAATTCACAGTCTGTGGTAAGAAATGGATTCACAATTACTGATTATGGAATGGCATTGACACTTTGAGATTATGAATATATATTGGTACAAAATATAAAACTTGATAGAACTAGTGTAAAATTTCTCTATATTCTTCCAAATGACATGATTATCATAGTTAGCATTGTGTATAAATGATACTTATGTCCAAATTAGTTGAACAATGAGGTTATATAATTCCATTTTTTTGCCTTACTTATTACATAATTTTTTTTTCTTTTATCTATTAGTTTCACTCTGTTTTCAAACACTAAGTTAGTTAAACTGTGCTTAACCTGAATGTGAAAACCAACAGTCTATTACATCAAATATAGTAAGATCAAGAAAAACAAATAATTATTATTTGTTTGTTTTTTTCTGTAAATAATCCTAGAAATTATTTTGGTTTCATTAAAGGATTTGTTTAATTTCTTTTGAATTAATTTATAAAATATGATAAGATAAACTCTTTTTTTTTTTTCATTTTTCATTTTTTAACAGACATGTAAATGAGAAGAAATTTAATTGGTTAAGAAACAAAATAGGATTGTCATAAAGTTTTTTTCTGGAAAACTGCTATAGTAGCTGCAAGTGTGAAATAAGATTCCTTTTATTGTTTTACCATTAAGCATATAGCAAAAATGAAAGCTTCTTTTTTTTAAAAAAGGAGTTAGGTTAAAACTTTTTTTAAATAATTTAAATAGTAATATTATAAAATATTAATAGTAAAATGAATAGTTAAATCTTAACAAATTTGTTCAAATCTTTCAACCATTAGTCTAGCTGCTGAATATCTTTCATAAGGTCTACAATTAAAATGCATGTGAATTATTGTTGACCACAACAACAGGAATAACATTTCCAAAAGGTCAGTCCACTTGAACATTTTTATCGATTACATACTATATTTAGCCTTTGAATAATGTTTTATCTCAAAAACTTTAACGCATATAAAAGTGTTATGCATGTGCAAAATGAAATACTATATTTAACTTTGGATAAATTTATGCTTTCATGAACTTTAATGCATATAGTAAAGTTATGTATGTCCAGAATGAAATACTGTTTTAATATGTTGTATACCAGTATACGAATGACAAAGAACTAATTATAACCCCACTTTGAACTTATATTAGAAACAACATTGTGTGTTATCCTATTATTAAAATCACAATCTAGTTGTGGAAAGAAATAACATTTTGTATTTTTCTCTAAATATGTCAGAGGATATCTAATAATCTTTTTATAAGTTCCATCATTTAATAAATCTACAATTTTATTATTATAATCCAAACGATCAAAAACAACAGTAGAATTACCCTTATCTGCTGGAATAACAACAATTGAAACATTTTTTTTTTTTTAATTTTGAAGTGCAATAAATTCTACTTTAGATAAATTATTTTATTGGTGGTTTCATACTTTTAAGACATCACAAACTTCAAATCTAATAAGATCAGCTATATGTAAGTCTATATTTTTTAAGGAAGATTCTTATCAAACATTCTAGTATAGATGAAGATATGAAAATTAAAATTTCTCCAAGAGAAGGTTCTTCATTATATTCTAAATTTTATGGTTTGCCTAAAATTCATAAACCTGAGATACCATTGCGACCTATTGTGTGTGCTATAGGCTCTCCCACACATGCTTTGACTTGCTATTTAGCCCAATGCTTACAGCCATTGACAGATAAAATTCCATCAAGAATTAAAAATTCAAGCCATTTTATTTCAATAATTAAAAACTTAAAACTAACTGGAACTGATTTATTGGTTAGTTTTGATGTTTCTTCTATGTTTACTAATATTCCTGTTGAAGAAGCTTTAAATATAATAGCTCAGTACAATAATTTACCTGATTTTATTATTCCTTTAGCAAAGCATTGCCTTGAAGATACATTTTTGTTTATAATTCTCAAATGTTTAAACAAATTAAAGGACTTTCTATGGGATTCCCATTGTCACCTGTCATTGCTGATCTTTTCATGGACAATTTTGAAAGTCAAGTATTATGTGTAGCTACTAAAAAACCTTCTATTTGACTTAGATATGTGGAAGATACTTTCGCCATATGGCATCATGGAATTGATTCTATAAATTATTTTCTTGCTTTTATAAATAATTGGCATCCAATTATTAAATTTACTATGGAAGCGGAAAATAACAGATCACTTTTTTTAGATGTTTTAATTGCAAGAAAATGTAATGAAACATTGTCAGTATCAGTTTACAGAAAATCCACTCATACAAACAGATATCTTGATTTTAATTCTCATCATCATCCTGCACAATTTTTTTCTGTAGCTAAAAATCTTTTCACTAGAGCTTATAATTTATCTGATAAAGAATATCTTTCTCAAGAAATAGAACTTACGAAAAGTATTCTGCTCTCTAATAATTATAATAAAAACATCATATGTATGGCTTTATATAACATTAATACTAAAAAGAAAAAAGAGGATAGAATTGACAATTCCTTTATTAATAGAGTAATTTTGCCTTACATTAGGGGGGTTACTGATAAAATCAGTAGAAGCCTATCTTGTTTTAATATAAAGACTACTTTTTCTACTGGCAAAAAAAATTGATTTTTTGTATAAACCTAAAGACAGAATATTTTTGGAACATCAAGGAGTTTATGAAATTCCATATTTTCAGTGTTCAAGAGGCTATGTGGGTCAATCTAATATATTAATTAATGTCAGAATTAAAGAACATAGAAATGCTTTTCATCAAAAAATTGGCACATCAGTTTTTACTTCCCATTATTTAGAAACTGGTCACAAACCTAATTTTGACAATACAAAAATACTTGATAATTTATGATTTAAGAACCATGAGAGAGTCAATTGAAATATTAAAGAGACCTACTGGTTTAAATAGAGCTGATGAAGCACAACATATTCCAGCTATGTGGAAACCTCTCATGTTATCTAATATTAACTTAAAATTAATAGATAAAAATACTGAGGGAAATAAACATTTCGATAAGCCTCATATTGTGAATGCTGAACTTAAATCTCATTTCTCATCTTGCACACAGTCACATTATTTTTTAAGATCTAACGGATTTTCTTTCAAAAGTTAACCTTGATAATGGCGGTTGCTAGTCCGTCGAAATATCGGCGTTTAATGGAAAACAATACATGGTACAGCCCAAAAAGTTATAATTTATCTACATCATATATCTGTGAAAACATTAAATTTAATATATATATAGTTGTAGATGACATCTGTATTTAATAATTGATAACAGAATGCAAGGACATGACAAATTATTCCAAATACTTTCATATAAGCTAAAATTTTAAAAGATAAAATATATAATAATTATTTTCTATTTGGTGCTGTAAATAATACATTTTTTTTTGTTTTTACTATAACCATTGGAAATTTAAATAAATAACAACATTGCTACATATTTTGTAAAGAAGATTTCTTGTTAATGGAGGGAGAGTCAAAAATGTCAAAATACGTTTTCAAATCTTGAAATTTTTAAATGTAATAGTGAAAGAATAATAATATTTAAATTTAAATTATGCAATAATGTTCATCAATATTGATATTCCAACATTATGTATAGATAGCTCCTAGAATGTATGTTTATGCTTGTGTCATTTTAATTAAAATGTACATTTTACTTTTCTGAAGATTTAAATTTCACTCCAATATATTGCATATATTACATTTCAAGGTTATTGAAAAATAAGAACTTTGTGTTGATAAGCTACAAGTCTTGATATAGAATTTTTATATAATCATGTGTTGATTATCACATACCATATGTTTACAAAAAACACCTGAATATAAACAAACTATAAATAATGTTATCGTAAGAATTAAACTGTTGTTTCAACTTAATAATTTTTAAATGGGCTAAAAGTTAATACTTGGACTTGGAATAATTTAACAAATATCTGCCTAATAAATGATTTAATAAAAAAATCATGAATGCTGTCAAAGATACATATGTTACAAGTTTGAAATTTTTAGATTAAATTTTAATATATTGCATGGAATAATATAAAAGATTCAGTATCTTATATTCATCCTTCACTCCTTCTCAATATTAGCAACACACATTAACACTCACATGCGAAAAAGATGAATGATCTCCAATATATGCATTTTGTGTAAAACCAGCACCCATCAGCTGGGCTAGATGTAATCTTTCATCCATCAGCACTCAATTTATATTAAGCTAGAAATTCCTTAAACTGTAATAGACATGCTTCAAATATATCACCCTTCCAACAATTCAACCATCCATATTGTTGTTTTTTTCATCCAATATATTTACCTTAATATTAATTATTAAACATGGTTGGTTACTCCCAAAAACGTGATTTATAAGACACATTTTCCCAAAAAATATTCATTTCAATATATATATATTGATATAGGCACATATAATTTTATCTAAAATTATATTATTAAAATAATCGTTCATAAAAGAAAAACATAAAATTAAACGTTGAAGAGTTTATTACAGTTTGTTTTAGAAAAGGATAAAAATCAAATAGTTTTCTAGCGTTAGTTTTGAAATAAAAAGCTACAATTAATTAATCAAAAGGGGGAGGGGGAGTCTTGGTTTGAGGAATGAAACTAAAGGTTTACAAAAAGGAAATAAATAGTTTTATTAGTATTTGTAAAAATATAATTTAAAAAGTTAAAACATACAAATCTCTTTTCATTCAAGTTTAATTAAAGAAAAAATAATGTTAAAACTTAATAGTAAATTGTATTAAAAATATATGTGCGTATATATGTGCGATTTGTAAATAAATAAAATGTATGCAAAATAAAAGAAGATTATCATTAAAAACCATGGCAATGGCTATTAATAAAATAAGACAACACGTTTTATTGCATGGCTATCTTCCAAAACACGTTTATCAAATGATTATCATTGGAATTTGACAACAGATCTTTGACAGAGATATTAGAAAGACAACAAGGCGCAGGTATAAATAGACCTTTTTTTTATCAGACAATTCATTCCACAAATTAATTGAGTTGAGACAATCAGTTCAAAAAGTTATTGAGAGAGTGCAGTTCGGAAATTAATTGAGTCAGTTAAGAAACAAAATGCAGTGCTGAGAATATTTTGGAATGCACGTTCACCTCCAGCCCAGATGTCTGAGAAAACAGCAGATCTGCCTGTGAAATAATGTCAGCTTAACATCTTAGAAAATCTCTGTCAGTATCTATTTGTCTCCGATAGCAATAATCGTGAAAATCGGGAAACTCAGCAAGGAAATGTCCCAGCTGGCTGGTAATCATTTATAATGGAAATATCCTCACCGAAAGCAGCCTCCAAAGAACAAAATTCTACGTCAACATTCAAAAAAGCCTAGGTAAAAACATTTGCTTATTTCGTTCTATACTGTAATAGCCATTGCATTGCATTAATTTGTATGAATCTTTCAAGAGTCTAATTATATGAACTCTATATCATACAAAAATAAACTATTGATGTGTGTGATTAAATTTCAAATGCTATGTCGTCCTTTATTATCATTATTATGTGTGTACATGAGTTAATATGTGCGTGGTCATTATATCAATATTTATTAGTTAAATTAGAGTGTTTTGTTATTAAATCTATAGGAATGTTTAAACTATTTAGAAATGTTAATTTAAAATATGCGTATGTTTTATTAGAATTATAAAATGTTTAAATTTAGTAAATAAATGTTAGTTAATAAATTATCTTTAAAATTAAACTATATTTGTCGGTCAATTCTTTTTATCAATTCTTTTTAACAAATTCTTTTATTAATTCTTTTAATCACTAATTAAGTATAATATATTAGTGATTACAAACAACTGAGCTAGTCATGGATTTAGGCGTTGAGTTAATGGCCACTATTCAAAGTGTGTTGTCTATTCTTTTAGTATTCTTTTAGAATAAGCAGCTGGCGCCTGTGTTTATACATAAACAAAAAAGTGCTTTGAACTTGGTGTTGAACTCAACAGTCGAGAAGAAGCTATGTCCTGGAAATGTAACGCTAGTTATATACTTTATAGCTATCGTTTGGGCATACATACTCTCCGAGTATGTTCTTCTCTTCCTAAGAGGCCGGTATTTCGAATACACATATTCAAACATGGTTCAATATATATATATATATATATATATATATTAGAAAACTGTCATCACCTAAATATACCAATATAGATAGCAATCAATATTTCTCACTATTGTCAAGGCAACCTCTCTCTCCCTCTATATATATATATATATATATATAAAAGACATATTTTGCGGGTTTAGACATGTTATAAAATTTAAATATTGATATACCGACATTTTGATCACCAGCAAAATATTTCTTTTATATATGCAACCCGTAAAAATCTTCTTATCAACATATATATTATAATTCGATGTCTGCATTTCTTCAAAGCAATATACATAATTATATAATTGAATATTTATAAATACAACAATCATATATATTTTAAAAATTTTATTCACTTAGGAGCACTTTCAATCCTTGTAGTCTTTGTCAACTAACACTTTGAAAGACTAACCTTCCCACAATTCTGCAATCTTTATATTTGCCGACTGCCTATTAATTATGTCATGTTTGTACTTGTATATTAGCATAGCTTGTTTTATTTTTCTTTTGTTGTTATTTTTTCTATTTGCAATATTTTAAAATTATTGTAATTGAGATTAAAACCATAAATACACAAATCTGGTGATGTTATGTTGATAAAGTGATTAATATATGGTCTACTTATATTTACCATTATTTTAGTATAGATGATATACATAAATTTAAAAATCAAATAATCCCTAATCTGTATAATTAAATAGACAATAAAATTCTATGTGTGTGGAGTCATATAGATTTAAAGTCAATATGGGTATGACAATAATATTGACAACAACAAGTGCTTAGAGCATGCCATCCTCAGAATTTCAATAAAATCCAAGACTGAAGAATTAAAGAATGGAGAAGATTGAATTGTGTCCATGAATGTTTAAATATTTACTATCTTACTATAACCTGAGCATGACTGTATATATGTTTGGGAGATGGAGATCTGACCAATGTGGTTCAGCACAAAATATGTATATTGGAGATCATTTATCTTTTACACATGTATTTCACAATTAATAATAAAAAAATTAGCAATAAAATGAAAACAGAGTATTCAAAAATAAATTTTTATCTTCAAAAATATTTTTTTATCTAATTGGGAACAAGAATAACTAATAGGTGACCCTGTACATTAGGTGTAGTGACTAAACAATTTTTATTTTAGTTGATAATTCTAAAATAATCACAGGAGTATTGATCAAAGTGAACACATATTAAAAACAATTCTCTACAAAGATGCAATTATATTTTCTGATTGCTAACCATCTTCACATTATGATTATTATTAAATGATAATATAAATAATTAACTAGAACTATAAATAAGCAAAAAATATTAATAATATCAATAGGTTTAATTAGTCTGTTTGTGTATGTAGCACAATTATCCTCAAAGCTGTAAATTGTTAATAAATGAATAAACATGAATGAATATGTTTAGTGCTTTCAAAGGGTCTAGTCTTCATAATCAAATATTGACTGTTAATGAGGTTAATGATATGAAAATTGGTGTTTATTATGCTAGACATTTTATTTCCTTGATAAAGCATAGTATGTGCCCTTCCTGTTGATGACATCATTGTCTCTGGAGATGAAAAAGGCTTCCTTAATTTTTCTTTTGAGATAATGCCTCTCTCTGCAAATGATTGTGGGATTGTCTGGTACACCCTCATGCTGGCATGTGTTTTAGTGCTGAATAAAAACTGAGTAAATAGAAGGTTTATTGAAAGCTCTGTTATATGAGTATCTGTACTGTGCCAACTAAGTAGATAGGGATGTTCTGCTTTCTCCATAGTATGATCCTTTGCAATTGTTGTTAGGACATGCAGTATTGTATACTGTGTGGAGGTCTGTAAAAATGGGATTTGATCTTTGGTGATATTTATTAAGTTGTAGGAATGGGGGGGGGGGTGCAGAAGCAAAGCTTATATGTGTTATTGAGGATAGAATGTAATCTAATATGTAAATCGGAGATGTAAGGAAGCAGCAGTCTAGGATTATCTTGTTTGCTGTGGGCATTGAGATGTTTATTCTGGAAATGTAATTTTTTTTTATCATGGTGGTTTGGCTAATAGCTTTAATTAAAAAATAAAATAATAATTATAACAAACAAATGTTTTAACATATTTACATTTGTAGCATCTATGAAAGGAAAAATCTTTATGGCTTTATAATATTTCATTGAGACAAGCTAATATTAAGTTTAGTTAATTACCTTGATATCTTTGTGAGCTCACATATATTTTTAACTCGTGAATGTAGGTGTATGACCATTAAAGCCATTAATTTTAAATTTCTTCTAGCAATATTAACCTCCTAATTTCTTTTAATTTATTACATGGCAGTTGCCCTATTCCAGTTATTTAGAGCATTAAAGTAAGTAGATTTACAAACTAATTCACGGAAGAATATTTTTATAGGATAATCAATTCAAATGACAAGTTTTTTTTTTTCATATCCAGTAAAGGCCACATATTTACCTTCAGCATTAGATAGTAATGAATGGATGAGCAGGATCAATGTTAATTTCAAGCATCGGTGTTATTTACAGCTTCAAAGTCATCTACATCATTGGAAAAGTCAGAGAAGGCATTCCAGAGGTCTTCCCTTAAATATGCATACTATTTCCTTAAATAATCATTAAAATGTTTATTAACTTATCTCTAGTAAGTGACACAATGAAGAAATAACAACAATTCCCACCTTTTCTGTAAATCAAACCATCAAAGAGAGCTTCTGAAACTGATTTCTATGTCAATATTGTCTTTTTTAAATAAATATTCTTTATTTCAAAATAAAAAATATATATTTTACTTTTAACAAATATTATTATCATTTTCAAAACCCTTTATAATTTTTCACACACTATTTTTAACATTCTATAAAATATATTCATGAAAACAATGCTCATCATACTACTAATTTTGATGAAACTAAGTTTGTCTTCCTTGAGAGAAATGGAATAAAAATAATTAAAAATTTATGATTCTGTAGCAAATACCTTATTTAAATGTTCTTTTAATATTAAAAGTGTATGATAAGTAAGTGGAATTGTGGGTAATATTTAGTTCAAATATATTGCTATTATGTAGTTCTTTACACTTGAGAAGTCTGCTTGTAGCAGTGAAATCATTGGTAGTGCTTTAAAGTTTATTTTCTTGGCTAGTCTTGGTGAGTTGTGAATTTGAAGTAATTTTAATTATTTATTGACTAGTTTAGCTTTCATTTACTGTGCCAATATTAGAAATACAAAAATAATAGAAATGCAATTTGTTATATATTGAATGTTTTCATTGATTGTGCTCTAAAAAGAAATAAAATATTTTTTCTTCAACCACAATTGGAGTTTTTAGATTTAACTTGAAAAGAAAAACATGAGGTAGTCCATAAATTAATTAAGTTAATCCCTATTTTTTATATCAAGGGAATGAATTAATTAATTTCTGGGTCCTTTCCATACATTTTTAAAATTAAATCCGAAGAACCCAATTATGGTTAAAGAAACAATTTTATATTTTTTTCAGTATAGTCATTAAAAGAATTTAATATATTTTTTTAAATCTCTATTGTTAATTTGATAGAAATATTGATGCTGAATTTAATATTATATATATATATTTACATGTATGAAGTCATGTGTATTAGTTGTATAAGATGGAGTGAGTAGATATAGGGAACTTAAAAGTTGAGTTCAAATTCTTTCTAATTATATTTAGTTCAGTGTAGACAATATGCTTGCATTTAAATATAACAATAATAATAGTTTAAAAATAATATTCTATATCATAACATAAAAAAATAATATTTACACTTCAAAACACAAATATTACTTTTTTAACTCAACACAAAGTAAAACAATATGCACTACATTCACACAATATTGCATTGTAAATATATATTTAATATATATCATTCCAATAAAATATGTATCACATAAACATACCATCAGAAACACCTAAAACGTTAAATATTTGTGGGTATTGTTCATAACCTATTACTTATGAATGCAATAAATAAAATATATAGAATAGACAAACAATAATAATTTTACAAAGTTATAAACTTTACTATCTACATATGCAAATATGAATAAATTTAATGTATAATTTTATGTTGCAATAATAATAATAACACATTTCTTGCTTTAATATTTCATTGTCATAACATCCTATTGCAATGCTCTTAGTGATGCATTGTTTATTAAAACTAACTAAAAATAATAATAAAAAATTTATACCTGACATTTCATTGCATATTAACACAAAATTTTGGACTATAGTTTATTACTGTTAAATTTATTCTTTTTATTATAATCACAATTTTCTTTTAATTAACGGACATTATATATATATATATATGCTTATATTGAATGTACTTTAAATTAATTTCTTTATATATGTAATATAGGGTATATGAGCACAGACTTTCACACCACCCACCTCTCTCCACTCTATCTAATAACACTGATACACCTAAACACATATATGCTGAAAAGATAAATAATCACCAATATACGTATTTCATGCTAAACCAGCAATCATCAGTTGGTCCAGACTATCATCTTTACACACATATATAGTATAAGTGCTCAGATATATATTAAGATAGACTATCCTCATAATTTAATGGACAGGCTTCAATCTACTCCACACTCCAACTCTTCAACCGTCCATCCAATTGAAAATCTGATGATGGAATGCTCAAAGGCCACCCTGAGACCGATATTATTGTCATACCCATGTTGACCCAAGGTTAATCTGAACCCCACATGTACAGGACATAATCCATTTAATACATATGGACTTTAAATTAGGTGTTTTCAGTCTCATCATCCATTCTAGCTCAAGCAACCAGAATATAAGACTGCATACATGCAAAGAAGATAAATGTGAACAATTATGATCTGGCTCAACTGATGAGTGTTTAATCTGAATAAAATACATATACTGGGGATCGTTTATGTTTTTTGCGTGTATGTGGTCTAATTTTATACATATCATTGAAGAGAGAAACTCCAATGTGGCACTAAATTTAGTACAACGCCATTCATTGGTGACATCTTAAATAAAACAATTGAAAATGAATAATTTATTTTTTGTTTAAATGTCATATATGAATGTTTATACCATGCAAAACTTCAGTGTGCATGAAAATTCAGTCAGTCAAGATGTTTATGTAATTTTAATCAAATCATTTTACAATCAAATTTGCAAATACAGATTTAATTGCTGTCCATATTAATAATCTTATAAATAAGAAATAGATTGTCATTTATATAACGATTATTAAAATAACTTCACACTATAGTAAGATTAATAGAAATATAATCTTTTTACATCTAAGCACCTGACAAACAATCCAACAGTCTTCGGTATTAAAGTAAAAGTCAATTATTTACATTTATTTTCTGGGCATCTACATATATATTTAGACATGACAATAATTTTCAATTAACCCAGTCTTAATAGAGTGGAATGTGAACCATTTCAAAAAATCTTCTTTAACATCATTACTGATTTAAATTCCAGATTCACTGGAATTAATGTCAAGTCTAAATACATTTATAAGAAAGTGGAAATGATTAATTGAATTTCCTAAATTTATGGTTTTGACACTAGAAAATAATGTATCAAAATTTCATTAGTAACTTAAAAATAACAAATTCTCTCTGACAATATTGCATATTAAATAATCCTGTTTAAATGAATTTGAGATATTTTATAATTTACTGTTGATTTACAAACATTATTGTTTTTTTAGAAACTAACTCTGTTTTTGTATATTGCAATATGAATTAATTTGTTTCACATATGTGTTAATTTAAATTCCATGTTTTTAAAGTTATTGTATATCTTAAACAATCATATAAAAGCATGGAAAATTAATAAGAGTGATATATTTACGTTTTTAACATATCATCAAACAAATTTGGCCAATGCTTTAAAATTAGAAGGATGTATCTCAGGTTATATTACATAATATCTGATGCTTTTATTAAAGATATTCAAGTCTCTGTAGAAGAGTAAATTATTATTTATAGGATTGCAAACGAAAATGTGAATGTTTTAACTCATCTCTTTCTATATATTACATTATATTTTATGCTGTTTATAGAATATATGCAATTCTTTGGGGAAGAATAATTATTATTGGATTTCAAAAAAAGGCATGGATGTTGTATCTTCTCATACTTATAAAAAAATATGTATGTGCTTTTATATCCTTATCACATTGTGGGATACAAATAAAAGAAATATTCTATTATTTTTAATTAAACTCATGATCAAAATACTATATTAGGATTGTGCAAAAAACATGTAATCTTAGGGTTACACTACTGATATATATATTGTGAGTGTTCAAATTGATGATCCACATACATATATAAAAAAAAAAAAAAATAACATAGTAAGCAATTCAGCATAATAAATTTAACGAAATAGGATTAATATTATTTTATACATTTCATATATAAATGCAATCACCATAGTAACAATATTACATACAGTTTAATGTTTTTTATGTTGTGTATATTTTATTTGTAAAATATTTAAAAAAAAAAAAATATTGTTATTAAAAAAAGGTTATTATATCAATTTTATATTTTGGTTTGTAAAATATTATTTTAAGAAAAAAAATTGTAATCGAATTTAAATGTGATCTTCGGTGTGTCTTCTTATCTATGACCGTCTTCTTATCTATGACCGTATGTGTGGTCGCAAAGATAAAAAAAAAAAAAAACGTCAGAAAGAGAATCTATAAAAATGACGTGACAGAAGATAAAAGAGGTCAGATCGGTCAGTCATTCTCAGTCACTCACTCAAGCACGCACACACTTATTATCACTTTGTATGGTAAAGGACAAATCTATTTGTTGTATCTTAAGAAAATGAACCTTTTCAATATTAAAATTGTTGGTTTGTAAAACTATAAAACATGGAGTAGTAGCAGAATTATCTGCCCGTTCAATCATTCGGGCGGGCAGGTTGAAAAGTCTCGAAGAGCGGCAACAATGTAAAAAAAAAAAAAAAAAGAAACCTATGAAAAAAAAAAAAAATGCTTTATAAATAAAGAAAAGACAAATGGATTTGCATAGACATCGTCTCCCGACTAACCAAATGGATCAATTCACCTCATAACCTGGATCGTCGAAATACACTCACCTCTACAGAATGGAAAGAGAAAAAGGAAACTTTTTAATGAGTATTGCAAAGTTTACAATTACTATTTCGGACGGAGAAAATCCTCTTTACACTATAAATGAAGGCAATCGATAGACTAATAAACAGTGAATGGACAGATTTATATATATGGTATGATTATTTTTTTTTTATGAAAAATATGTGTGTTAATTTTTTTTTATATGTAATACTATATGATGTTTTTTTTTTTTATTATCTAAAGAAATATAATTATTAAATGAAAATGATCGGAAAGACTCAAATATAGTTATTATTTCATATTCATTTATCCGTAATTATTTTTGATAAACGAATAGACTTTGATACCCTCTTATTGCACATTTTGGTATAGGGTATATGTAAATTTTTATTTTTTTTTAGTAAAATATCTAAGAACCTTTCCCATCATTTATTCATTCATTTTTTTTGTATGTGTCGTTAACGTTCTTGCAACACGTATATAGAGATACATATAGCAACATGATTATTTTATTTAGTCCACCAATTTAAAATATAAAGACATTTCGGATGTATACTATCATTAATATTGTCAATCTTCTTTTTTATAATTAAATAAATTGAGTTAATTTAAATATCAAGACTAGTTTACTTATTTTGTTTTATTTGGATTGCGTAAGACGGCGGAGCAACTTAGGTAACAGAATTCAAACTCAGCTTGGTAAGCGAATTGAAATAGAAGATAAGGTATATTTTGCTTATTAATATTTTATTTTGTTTCTATATAAATTTCATAGTTATATTTGCATTCGAATATTATATATCCATATTATTATGTCTCTTAATTAATATTACAAAGACAATCATTTCATGTTTGTCTGATTCCGTAATAAAAATCTAAATAGATTATACTTTATCGTTCGGTTTGGAGTAGTTCGTTTGAATATTTCTTAAGCTCCTATAAAATGAAGAGAATAAACTTCATTGACCGATTTAATTGAATATTATTTTCATTTATAGAAATATCAAATATAATCATGTGTTTTAATTGTTGCCAATCAAAATTTTTTATTCAGTTATTTAAAGTTTTCAAACAAGTTGTATTAATATTCACAAGTGAATAAACATCCAAGAGAAGCTCGATATATTTTTAGTTAATATAGTTGGACATTGTAAAATTAGAGATGAGCTAATAGAGTATTGATATTAAACTCCAGTGAAGTATTTTAGTTTAAAACCTAAACGAAGCATTAATTAAGTATCATTTTATTAAGAGATATTTATAAATTATTTTGTAACTTATTGATAATCTATCGACGTCTATTAATTTGTTTAAACATTTAAATGAGTGTATAAATTTTCGAGTGTTTATCTTTATATTTAGCGTTTGCTAACATGGATATATGCATATTTGGGGTTCAGTTATTATTTTGTTTTGTCGTTTAAATAATGTCTGTATGCAAACCAATGTTTTGTAAAGTGCTATTACAGGTACTTAGAAAATTATCCATTAAGTTATAAAGACAGTACCTTTAAATAATAAAGTGGAGTTAAAGTACTATAACAGTAACAGGCTAATAAAATATATATATTGGAATCTAGATTAGTTATTAATTGGATTGGTTTTGATTAGATTGCCAATCAAGTGTTAGCCTAATCCTATATTATTGTATAGGGCAATAGTAGTTGATTTCACCGCTCTATGCAATTTATATTGTAGTTGACGGTTTTGTTGATGGCTGGAGCAGATAATCTCATTATTTCTTCATTTTTCATATGACTTAAGTAAATTAAACTTTAAGAGAGATTATTTGTGCTTTATGATGGTTTATTATATAATGGCGACCCGATTGAGCTAGACCAGATTAATTTATATTGGATTTTAGAATTTTATCAGATCAGATTGATCATCCTAACCATCACCTTCATCCATCGATTTAATCAGTTGCAAATTGGCACCAATATTTTGGGCCTTCTTTTTGTTAGATTTGAATGGAGCACAGCAATCGACAATACCGTCGGTTACAAAAATGGCGCGCCAACTCGGGCCGAAATAACCAATTAAAGACCCAAGTTTGAGTCTCATATAGATGTTAAAACATAGTATTATTTTTATATGCATTGGTGGAGTTATGTAGTTGATTATATTAGATCATAGGTTTAAGTAAGATATTAAAATACTTGTGGTTGTCGTTCTTTGGGGATTTTGGATTTTGTTCGCAGATGCAGGATTGAACGGATGGATATGTTTTATGTAAGGATAAATAAAAGTAAAATATTTCGCAGGTTATTTAAAATAGAAATATTATATTTAACATAAATAGAAAATAAAAATGGAAAGCCATAAGAAAGAAAAATTATCAAAACCTGAAGGAGATTTGTATCCAATTCTAAAAGAATTAATGGAAAATATGAATGATATGAAAAGTGATATGAATAATAAATTTGAAGGTATAAATGATAAATTTAGTGACATGAATAATAAATTTGAAGGTATAAATGATAAATTTAGTGACATGAATAATAAATTTGAAGGTATAAATGATATGAAAAGTGATATGAATAATAAATTTGAAGGTATAAATGATATGTTTAGTGATATGAGCAGAGATAATAATAAGTTAAGAGAAGATATAAGTGGTGAAATAAATGATAAATTTAGTGACATGAATAATAAACTGGGTGATATGATTAAAGAAAATAAAGAATTTAGAGAGGAGGTAAATATTACAATTGGCTTATGCAAAATAGAGCTAAATGCTACTAATGCAAAGTTTGAAGAATTTAAATATGACTTAGATGCTCAATTAAAAAAATCTGATAGTAAATGTGATAGCAGATTTAATGAGTTAAGGGACCAGTTAAATAAATCACAAGAAAGATTAGAAAACAGATTTGAAAACTTGAATGAAGAAGTTAAAAATTGTAAAGTTGGGTACAAAGAATTAGAGAAAAAGTACACAAAATTTGAGAAAGCTTACAAGGATGGTCAAGAGGCTTCAAAAGTAGAAGTAAACAATCTTAAGCTAGAAGTTAAGGATCTTCAAAGCCAGATGAAAGTTGAATATAAAGAGGTGTGCAAGAAACATAATAGGGCTGATAATGAAATAAAGAAATTACAGAAAGTGTGTACAGAATCGCAGAATAGTCTACTAGGTGTCCAAGAAGAGTTAAGCAACATTGAGCAAGGGAAGGCAAGAGAGTTAGATGATTTAAAGGATAGACTAGATAGTCACCAATCATCATTGCAACAGTTAGAAGAGCATGCTAAAAATCAAGATGAGGTTTATAATGAAATGAAAGATAATAGCAGAATACTGAAACAAGAGATAGACAGGCATTTGGAGGAACAGGAAATAAATCTCAATCATAGGATATCTATAATGTTGGAAGATAAAATAGTGGGAATAAAGGATACTATGGTAAAGGGTAATGATAGTCTAATGGATAAGCCATATCAATATTTGGCCACAGAAAACAAGTTAAATAGAAATGATCAGGATATACTATCAATGTATGGGGATGAAAATAATAAATTAATGCATAGTCCAGAAGAAGTTAAGAGAGAAAGGATAGATGGAAACATAGCAAGGTTTATTCAGCTCAAAGTCTTCAAGGGTGATTATAGTGAAAACCCTATAGAGTATCTAAGCGCACTAGAAGAGCTGTTCTCATTAAGTAGACTAAGTGAAATGGAAAAATTGTCAGTGGCTAGTAATCATTTGAGTGCATCTGCCAAACATTGGTGGAAGTCCTTGTTTAATAAGCCCGAAACATACGGGGATTTTAAATATCTGTTGTTGAATGGTTTTTGGGGCGAAGATAAACAGGACAATATTAGGCACCAGATTAGCCAAGATAAATATAGTGTTAGCAAGGGTAGCTTGACTCAATTTTTCCGGATGCAGACAGCAAAATTGAAAATGCTGACCGCATATCCATTGTCGGAAAATCAAATAATTCGTATCATTAGGAGAAACCTGCCACGCCATATTGAGCAAACTCTGATTGCTGCCGATAGGCATACTGTTGAAGAGGTGTCCGATATACTGGGATCACTTGAGGCAAGTGAAGCACCTACAGGAAGTGGTCATAAATACCACAGAAATGATCCTACTTACAATGTTTCTCCCATTAAATGTTATAGAAATAGAAGGGCCTTAGATAATAGAAAGGATAGGTATTATAGAGGCACTAAATATGCCCAATCTTTAGCACCAGTAAATACAAACAGGGCCAATCCCAAAGGTTATGAAAGAGTAGAAAAGGGTGCATGTGCAGCAGGAAGTTATCCTGTCAGCATATCGCAGAACACACCTGTGAAAATGCTAGGGGCTAGGCCTAAGACTAATCCTTTAAATTAAATATGGCCTCGTTGGAATGTTCCTCACTGCGGGAGCCTCATAGTATAATGAATTTGGGGAGATCGGAAGAGCACACGTGTAGGGAAAGAATTTATATAGGAAGATATTTATTTGTAAGTAAACCCAAATCAGTGACCCGCAGAATTATAAATTCAAAAAGTTTTTGAATGTATATGAGGGACCATTCCGAATAAAAAGAAAAGTGGGGGAGAATGCATTTCTCATAGAAACCCCAGAAGGTGAAAAAGGTACCTTCAATGCCCGAAGCTTAAAACCAGCAGCACCACCCGATTAAATAAAAAGACATTCACTAAAAGTAACTTTATTAGTATGTCTTATGATACTTATTATTATGACCAAAAGTCATTAGCAATAGTGTAGATACACATATGAAAAAATATATATATATAGAGTGAGAAATATTTATAGTTAAAGCACTTTTGAAAATTTTCTTTGTATAGTATGCAAGTACTGTTTAAAAGTAAACCTTGTGGAATTGACTGATGATGGTGAATGTGTTATTTAATGCATTAGAGATATAGAGTGTAAGATTTTGATGTCTGTGCTATTTGTGAATTGTAAATATTTGTATGGTTAAGTCTTTTCTTTGAGGAAGTTGACAGAACTATAGATGTATGTTGTGGCTCATAACTCTATATAAAATGATATTGAGGTCTGAAGTCGACAAATGTCCCAGACTTATTATTATTCGTTGGCAGGTAGGAAGAAATCCTTGATGGCAGGATTTAGCTCTTAATATGAGTTATAATTTCAAAGAGAAATGTTTAGTAGTTTCCCTAACCTGTATAAGATAAAGCTATTCAAACATAAATGTCCCTGATTAGCATCAAGATAGAGCACAGCTTAGTTTGTAAAGTAATTGTCAGATCCTCCAGAAATTAAAATTAGATTTAATTAACATTTAGTCGATTTGCTTTAGTATTAGAAGTGGTTTAAAAATGGCATATCTCTGTTGTTTTGAATCTCCAGCTCACTGTATGAGTTAAGTTTCATTTGCTTAGATTATTTTATAGGAAAAGTGAATTTAAAAGTTGATATTTTCAATGTCCAAAGCAGGAATTGAATAAATATAAGATATTAAGTAACTAAAGTTACATTCTCACTTTATGACAATATGTCTAAAGAAAATAATAATCAAAGCTATTGTTGAGTTTTAAGAAAATAAAACCGTGAATATGTATATATTTTAACAATGCAATGAAAACATATGATTATTAGAAAGTAACTAATAATATTTGGCTTATAAATATTTGGCTTGTATGAAGCAAATACTAAATAATTTTCTTATTTGACTCTAATTTTAGAGCATTGTTATCCAGAAAGTTGCAGAGAGGAATATACAGATGTAATGATTTGATTGTGAAAAAAGGAAGGAAAATATATATACACGTATAGGTGAACTAATTAGTCAAACATAAATGGAATGAACGAATTCCACATTGCTTCTATAAGAATAAGATATTTTAAATTTTTTTTTAACATTTCAAATGATATTAAAATCAAGACAGATAGAAATGGTAGACGTTTCTCTAGACGGAAATTAAAACGCTTAATGATTTTAGAGAGGGAAGGAAAAAGGTGTCGTTATTTTTTTTTCTTCGTGGAGGGGAGATGTTGTGAGTGTTCAAATTGATGATCCACATACATATATATATAAAAATAAAAAAAAAATAACATAGTAAGCAATTCAGCATAATAAATTTAACGAAATAGGATTAATATTATTTTATACATTTCATATATAAATGCAATCACCATAGTAACAATATTACATACAGTTTAATGTTTTTTATGTTGTGTATATTTTATTTGTAAAATATTTAAAAAAAAAAAATATTGTTATTAAAAAAAGGTTATTATATCAATTTTATATTTTGGTTTGTAAAATATTATTTTAAGAAAAAAAATTGTAATCGAATTTAAATGTGATCTTCGTGTGTCTTCTTATCTATGACCGTGTCTTCTTATCTATGACCGTGTGTGGCCGCAAAGATAAAAAAAAAACGTCAGAAAGAGAATCTATAAAAATGACGTGACAGAAGATAAAAGAGGTCAGATCGGTCAGTCATTCTCAGTCACTCACTCAAGCACGCACACACTTATTATCACTTTGTATGGTAAAGGACAAATCTATTTGTTGTATCTTAAGAAAATGAACCTTTTCAATATTAAAATTGTTGGTTTGTAAAACTATAAAACATGGAGTAGTAGCAGAATTATCTGCCCGTTCAATCATTCGGGCGGGCAGGTTGAAAAGTCTCGAAGAGCGGCAACAATGTAAAAAAAAAAAAAAAAAAAAACCTATGAAAAAAAAAAAAAATGCTTTATAAATAAAGAAAAGACAAATGGATTTGCATAGACATCGTCTCCCGACTAACCAAATGGATCAATTCACCTCATAACCTGGATGTCGAAATACACTCACCTCTACAGAATGGAAAGAGAAAAAGGAAACTTTTTAATGAGTATTGCAAAGTTTACAATTACTATTTCGGACGGAGAAAATCCTCTTTACACTATAAATGAAGGCAATCGATAGACTAATAAACAGTGAATGGACAGATTTATATATATGGTATGATTATTTTTTTTTTATGAAAAATATGTGTGTTAATTTTTTTTTTATATGTAATACTATATGATGTTTTTTTTTTATTATTATCTAAAGAAATATAATTATTAAATGAAAATGATCGGAAAGACTCAAATATAGTTATTATTTCATATTCATTTATCCGTAATTATTTTTGATAAACGAATAGACTTTGATACCCTCTTATTGCACATTTTGGTATAGGGTATATGTAAATTTTTATTTTTTTTTTAGTAAAATATCTAAGAACCTTTCCCATCATTTATTCATTCATTTTTTTTGTATGTGTCGTTAACGTTCTTGCAACACGTATATAGAGATACATATAGCAACATGATTATTTTATTTAGTCAACCAATTTAAAATATAAAGACATTTCGGATGTATACTATCATTAATATTGTCAATCTTCTTTTTTATAATTAAATAAATTGAGTTAATTTAAATATCAAGACTAGTTTACTTATTTTGTTTTATTTGGATTGCGTAAGACGGCGGAGCAACTTAGGTAACAGAATTCAAACTCAGCTTGGTAAGCGAATTGAAATAGAAGATAAGGTATATTTTGCTTATTAATATTTTATTTTGTTTCTATATAAATTTCATAGTTATATTTGCATTCGAATATTATATATCCATATTATTATGTCTCTTAATTAATATTACAAAGACAATCATTTCATGTTTGTCTGATTCCGTAATAAAAATCTAAATAGATTATACTTTATCGTTCGGTTTGGAGTAGTTCGTTTGAATATTTCTTAAGCTCCTATAAAATGAAGAGAATAAACTTCATTGACCGATTTAATTGAATATTATTTTCATTTATAGAAATATCAAATATAATCATGTGTTTTAATTGTTGCCAATCAAAATTTTTTATTCAGTTATTTAAAGTTTTCAAACAAGTTGTATTAATATTCACAAGTGAATAAACATCCAAGAGAAGCTCGATATATTTTTAGTTAATATAGTTGGACATTGTAAAATTAGAAATGAGCTAATAGAATATTGATATTAAACTCCAGTGAAGTATTTTAGTTTAAAACCTAAACGAAGCATTAATTAAGCATCATTTTATTAAGAGATATTTATAAATTATTTTGTAACTTATTGATAATCTATCGACGTCTATTAATTTGTTTAAACATTTAAATGAGTGTATAAATTTTCGAGTGTTTATCTTTATATTTAGCGTTTGCTAACATGGATATATGCATATTTGGGGTTCAGGTATTATTTTGTTTTGTCGTTTAAATAATGTCTGTATGCAAACCAATGTTTTGTAAAGTGCTATTACAGGTACTTAGAAAATTATCCATTAAGTTATAAAGACAGTACCTTTAAATAATAAAGTGGAGTTAAAGTACTATAACAGTAACAGGCTAATAAAATATATATATTGGAATCTAGATTAGTTATTAATTGGATTGGTTTTGATTAGATTGCCAATCAAGTGTTAGCCTAATCCTATATTATTGTATAGGGCAATAGTAGTTGATTTCACCGCTCTATGCAATTTATATTGTAGTTGACGGTTTTGTTGATGGCTGGAGCAGATAATCTCATTATTTCTTCATTTTTCATATGACTTAAGTAAATTAAACTTTAAGAGAGATTATTTGTGCTTTATGATGGTTTATTATATAATGGCGACCCGATTGAGCTAGACCAGATTAATTTATATTGGATTTTAGAATTTTATCAGATCAGATTGATCATCCTAACCATCACCTTCATCCATCGATTTAATCAGTTGCAAATTGGCACCAATATTTTGGGCCTTCTTTTTGTTAGATTTGAATGGAGCACAGCAATCGACAATACCGTCGGTTACAATATATATATATATATATATTAAACCATAAAACAATACAGTACTTTACATTGTTTGCATATTATAGAGAAAAGACTTAGGATTATGGGAATGATGAGTAATGCTAAAAAATTTTAACAACTTAAATTGTTCATAGATAAATTGTAAAAACGATGCGTGAAACTTTCTAAATCATCTACCACAACTATGTGTTATTCATTGATATTACGGATATTGGATTTATGGAACATTGTGTTTTACCAGCATTTGTACATATAAGCCAATATAAGCTTTAGGCACTTAATTTATTTTTTATATTTACCAATTAATATTTTTTTTATTAATTTATAAATATTATATATAAGATAATTAGACAGTAATAAGTTGAGGAACATTTTTATATTTGAAGAATTTATTTAAATATAATTCTATTCATTTGAAGATAACTTCTGGTTTTATTTTATTTTATTTTTTATCTTTCATTAATTCACTTCCAGAAATAATTAATAAAATTATTGCAAAAAAAAAAAACCTGGTTTATTACCATTGAATTGATTTGATCTTTAATTCTACTTTATAATCGACTGCATTTTACTTTTTTTTATTTGCAAACTTTAATTATTATTATTTTTCTTTTACCTTTACAGAAAAAAAAAATCGAAGTTATCTTAAACTCATATTTATATATTTCACTTTGCACTGTAGATATTTTTCAAATAAAAATAATAAAAATATTAAACCTCCATATATGTAAATATGTACTTCGATAATCTTTTTATTAAGAAAATATATGTATATATTCAATTTTTTTATAGAATATAATTTATGTATTTCGATATTAAATTTCAATGAAGCAGACCGATTTAAATATTGTTCGCAGAAATTGTGTTTTTAAAATATAACTGCGTGTATGTTGATATTTTGTTCAAAATAAAATTTTCAATTAACTTTTCTGTTTATTGTAAGTGATGGATTTTTTTTAACATTTATCTTATATTTATAAAGTAAAAATCGGATATATACTCTGAAATGAATGACCAAATGTAACTATCAACTCCATCTCTCAAGGGTTCTCGATCTATTAATGGCGTGATGATGATGAATTTATTCATTAATTAGTGCCAGCTTTAATGGAAATTATAGCTCCACAATCATACCTGGACAAATGTAAATCCGTCTATATCCGTTACCCCCCATAATGCTAATCATTATCTTAGTTGCTGTTAATTTATGTATAGTTAGAAATCATGCACACACACAATTTATGACTTATACTACTGCATAGCATATATAATTTGGAATACGATATAGAAGAAAGAAGAAGCACATTCAAAACGTTAACTTTTTAATAATAATATAAAAAAATAAATATTATAAATAGAATTATAGAATCAAATAAATAAATAAGCATTGACTTTGATACGAGACAATGAATAAATTATTACAACTTTATATTTCCTATGGCATTCCCAAATCGATATAATATTAATATTAATTATGTTCTGTATTACCTTTACAATGCGTTTTTTACTATTTAATATGGAGAGTTTCGATTGTCCCAGTAATCTTCTTCAGAACTTATTACTGAAATGCATCATTATTAGTGGACTTTCTTTTATTTATCTATTAATTGACATCTAAATATACGTTTACGCAAAAAATTATATTCACAAATACACATTTGCATAAGAAAACAAAAATATGTAAGCATACTTTTTTTATTATTGAAAACTGTTTCTTCACTAGTTTATTGCAATACACTGAGGCAGACAGAAAAGGCAACTTAAACCTGTTAAGGTAAGTGTTTATCTTTTTCTTAAAGCTGAAATGAAAAAAAAAAGTTTCTTCTAAAAATTTTAACGCCTCGTTATAATTCGCCATGAAGGAGGGTAAAAAATCCAAACATAATTAATAAAGATGATAATTAGTCTTATAAGTTTTCTCCAACATGTAAGTTAATTCTGGCGATTAGTGCCTAGCTATTTAACAGCATAATTTTATTGCGAATTACAGGACATTTTTTTCTAAATTTGTACCAAGTATTATTATACTTTTGAAAGATTCATTATAAAATTCATTACAGTTTATGAACTCCTAAATTTGAAATTTCGAAAAAGTTATTTAAGGTATTTTTTTATGAAACTTATATTTAATAAATTACAATTTTAATATATTCAATGTAATACAATAAGTTTTAACAAACTATCATGCCACTAATAAGACATTAAAAAGAGTCAGCAATCATCAATATACTTGTTTTTTTCTCTAATAGCTAATGATTACTATTTCTTATGTTGTGTTTATTTTTTTTTTTTTTGCCTACAAATATAAAGCAACAATAAACAACAAAATAAATATAAAGCACACCAAGGATGTTAAAATAAAATGTGCATGATGCAAGAAAGATTCAATTTTATAAGATGAAAGGTTATTAAACATTAATTAAAAATATCACTTAATTGTTCAAAATTAAATCATTATTCTGTAATTTGTTTGTAAAAAAATCATGCTAATGGCCTCCTACTTGCAAACACAAATCCACCAAAAAAAAAAGATTTAATTATTTTTTATTTAAAACTGCATCAATCAATTATGCATTTCATTTTTGAAATCTATTTTTTCATTTACTTTTTATTATGCTCATGTAAAATAAATGCAGAGCAACTATTGCTTTGAAAACAACTGTGCAAAAAATAAAAACTTTTCTTGGTTACATATTAGAAAAAAATTATTGGATAATATAACATAAAACGCATGAAAAATAAATTTCCAAATTAACATCATGTTATGTTAGTTTTTATTTTAATTTTAAATGTACTTTATAGTTAATTTTTTTTCATGCTTTATCTTAATTTAATGAATTATCAATTCAGGAAATATTTTTCATAGACTTCATAAAAAGCAAAAGATGGACCATCAATCTTGAGCATTCCTATCTATATGCTTTCATGCCATCAACATTTATATTGGTAGTTTTATAATAGCATGTTGAAACTGCCAGTGGGCATTATTTCTATGATAGTACAAAAAAATATGCCATTTAGGTGGCCTCCACTATCAAACATTCTATTTATAATGTGTGAGCATAGAAATAGTCCATTGATATGAGGTGGCTGTGTCTATTTCTATGCTAATGCACAGAAACATGATGTTTAATCTGCTGCAGAAGCTATCATGTCAGCTTACAGTTCAGATTTGTGTTGCACATTTTGGATGTGTGATCATACAGCATTGTGTGAGGGTGGTTGAGAATTCGTGAATGTCAAAACTATTTTAACATTCATTAAGACCTTCCTCCCCTCTATCTCCCATGTTTTATGAATGTCTACTAACAATTATGAGCAGAGTCTCATGCTTCCATAGACCAGATTTCCTGCTCAAAAAATTCGGCATGTAGGTGCAAGTGCGATTTGGATCAAATCATGCTCTAAGTCACATTTCTGCTAGAACAACTGTGAGCTTAATCAAATGGCTGAAATAGGAAAGTTTCTGAAAGTCAAAGTTCTTTGCCTGCTGGAAGGGTTATCAAACAAAAGAGGGTTGAAGCTGCATGCATGCTGTTCCTGAAGAGTCCAAAAAGTTGGTTTTAATTGTTGTATATATTTGTTGTTGTAATTACCGTCAAAAGTTTGTCAATCTTTGAGTTGTGTTATCCCATTTGCTTAAGAATTGTATCCTCCCAACCCCACCCCCAAAAAAGTTTGACTTATTATTGGAAATGTTACTGTTAAATGGAAATATATTTATTTGTAATTTAACAAAAAAAAAAGTTGATTTTGTAGAATTTACCAAACCGAAAATAAAAATAATGAAAAGAATAAAAAGTAACTACATTTAAAAATTCATTTTGATTTATGTATTTTTTTTTAAAAATTGATTTGTGGTATTACTTTTAAATGTGATAAACAAACCAAAACAAACAAATGTCAGCCCGAAAATATAAGTAATAAAAAGAATAAAAGTTAAGTACTTTTTCAAATTCATTTTGATTTATGCATTTTTTTTGTTAACAAAAAATTTATTTCATATTACTTTTAAATGTGATAAACAACCCAAAACAACAACAACAACAAAAAATTCCTGCCCCGGCAACATTATATTTATCTTTGTTTACAAATAAACTATACCCTCCAGTGGTTTCAACATGCTATTATAAAACTACCTTCATATTAAACAACATCTGACAAGCCAGAATATAACTTTATTTTCCTAAAAAACCAGAAGGCAACAGGACACCCATTTAATCCTACTTCAACTGTAATACAATACATTGAAAGAAATTATTCAAAGCATAACTCTAGGGAGGCTTGGTGTATAGCCAATAACATCAACACTATAAACTGTAAAGAATCATGCTCCCCCTTCTCCAAAAAATGGATTCTCTAATTTACATAAATTTGAATCCCACTGACTACACACACACACATATATATATATATATATATATCCATTTTCTTTTTTCATATTCTGACTTTGCTAAGATTATGAGAACACAGTATCTTTTTAAAAGCACTCACCCATTGTATCGTTACTCTTATTAGCTTCTCTACTGCTGCAGTTCAATGCACTCAACACATATTACCAAAAAAATATTGTATTAAAAATTATAGCTATGGACATGTTTTTATACAGAATATTTACCTACAAAGTTACTTTTTTTAATAATATGCTTAATAAAGTGTTTATTTATTAATCAATGCTATGTTCAATTAAAACGTTTTTAATAAAGTTTATCTGTATTTGAATTTAAGTAAATGAATTAAAATATATCTCCACACTTTCAAAGCTAACTTTTTCACAATTCTGTGAACTAAGCGTTTGCTGCCTGCCTGTTAATTAAGTCATGTTTGTATTTGTATATTAGCATAGCTTCTTTTATTTTTATTTTTTTATTTTTTTCAATTTGCAATATTTTAATGTTCTTGTAATAGAAGTTAAACCATAAATACATGAACTATTATGGTTGTGAAAAACAGATACTGAAATGTTATTATCTACTTTGAAATTTTGATTCGATTTCTGAACTTTTTTTAACAACAGTAAGTGCTCTTTAGTTCTTTTTTCCAATGTACATCTCAATTCATCTATATATCCACTGCCACACCTACATATCCATTTATAAATGATACAATTTTTATTTATAAATGAGGTTTTATCTTCAGAATTATTTATTAATTTGTTTAATATAGGAGGTGTATAAAATGCAATATCACATATATGTTTATAAATATTCCTTATAAAAAATACTTGATCATTTGAAATATATGATATTGATATCAATAGTCTTTTTGTTAGCAGAAAGATCAATACTATTATTAAAATTTTTATTCTTACATCTTGTATTGAAATCCCTAATAACATTATATATATATATATCCACAGATGGCGTTCTACCAAAAACACCGATAAAGCATATGTTTTGTTTACATAAACATCAGAGTAGTATTCACTATCTCTAACTATAATTCCACTTTCAGATCATGATAGCAAATAGCTTGAAATCATTATCTGAAAGTGGAATTATAGTTAGAGATAGTGAATACTACTCTGACATTTATGTAAACAAAACATACGCTTGATCGGTGTTTTTGGTAGAACGCCATCTGTGGACATAAATACAAGCGTTAGCAAGTTTTTTAACTTGCATTTTTGTTTTTCATATATATATAAGATTATAATTGTAACCAACATTTAACAATTCATTCGAGTGTATTTCAATATTTTTGCCTTTATCCGATGAATATTTGTAAAGACTGTGATTTCTAAATAAAAAAATACTTTTAACCTGCCATTTTATGTGACATTGGCACTCTTGATTTATATGGAATATAACCTCATTTTACTATTGGTTTAATGGTCTTACAGTAACCCAGCATACATTGATTTATAGTTATTTTAATATCAAGAAACTGAATGCACATTAGATTTTGATCTGTTTTTTATCCATTTTAAACCATTTAAATTATTTAATTCTTTGAACAACTCTTTAATTGTATTTTACCTGCCATATATAACCATAATAATTCATGTATTTATGGTTTTAATTTCAATTACAATAAAGTTAAAATATTGCAAATTGAAAATAATAACAAGGGAAAAATAAAAGAAGCTATGCTAATATACAAATACAAACATGACTAAATTAACAGACAGGCAGCAAATGTTAAGATCACAGAATTATGGGAAAGTTAGCCTTTCAAAGTGTTAGTTGACAAAGACTACGAGGATAGTTGAAAGCAATCCTAAGTAGATAAAAATCTTTAAAGTATTCAGTCCCCCCATTCTATTATCTTCACATAATAAATACAACTTTCCTTTCTATTCTAAATTTAATTAAAATTATACCAAGTAAATTAGAGTTTCATTTGCCTCTCAGCTTATTTGTATTGTTTTCACTTTGTGATTATTTATCTATAAAATTCCATTTTTATATTTTAACCCTCTATTTTTTCTAATATATTTATTTGTTCTCACTTGCTTTAAGATTTCAACTTTTACTTTAATATTAAAGCATTACTATTTATCAGAATATAATAAATTTGAACTCATTTATAGATATTTTTGTTTAGAAATTAAATAAATTTTAAAAAATCACATTTAATTTTTAAATTATTTTTAATATTAGATTTTAGTCTAAACAAAGCATTGACATGTCAGCAAATTTCAGGCAGAGCATATTCAATTTGCAAAATGAATCAAATCTGCATTGTTTGATGTTTCTTTTAAAAATCTGAACAAATTATTTTTAATATCTAATAAATCTATCAATTTATGCTTTAAAAGTTTACATTTTTTTGTAATTTTTACTTTATCACTAAATATTATAACTGATAAAATTTCTAGACAGTTGTATTTCCTGTGATATTAATCTCTATGGTAATGTTACACAGAACATATTCTTTTGTATTTAAAAATAAAACATTTCTGTAAAAAATAATCATGTAATATATATTATATATATATGTATATATATATATATATATATATATATATATATATATATATATATATATATATATATATATATATATATATATATATATATATATATATATATATATATATATATATATTGATTTGTAATAAGTATTATACAATTACAATACAAAAATAATCATATATTTTCCAAAAAATCAAGTTTTTAGACCATCATAATATTTTCTGAAAGTAATGTCATAAAATTCAAGATTGATAAATATACATTGAGTAGGCATCAATGTGTGGTTTCAGATACTTTAAAATTCTGATTATTTGATTATCCTGATCTTTTGAATTTTTTTGAAATGAAAATATTAGAAAAAATATATATATAGTGAACTTTAAAGCTGTAAAAAATAATGATAGCAATTTTTTTTAATAGAGAGTGGAAAGTGCAAAATAAATTTTTAGATTTCTCAAGTATGGGTTCCCACACCTGAAAGAAAGCATTGATTAATATAATTTGCCCTTAATAATAGATGGTATATTGAACATTTTAAATTTTCACTGGTAATCATATGACAATGCATTTTTAAAATTAAAAGATATACTAGGTGGAATGCCTGCAATGATTTTACTTGAAGAAAAAAAACATTGTAGATAATCATTCTGAAGAATGAAGATGGACAGATTTAAAGAGACATCATTTTACCTATTGAAATACCTTAGCATTGTTATTAACTGAAGCTTTATGTCTGTTTAAATATATTTACAATAAACAGTTGCAATGAGTACACAAAACATTATATGCAAATACTTAGCACTATAAATTTATAAGACAGTCTTAAACATCAGGCACAAGATGGCTGCAAGCATAGTTGCAGCCTGAACAAATGTATATAAAATAATAAAAGGATCGGTCTGTGCAAGTGTATTCTCTCTTTTGCTTACGCGTGTAATATATTTTAAAGAAAAAAAAGGTAAATGGTGATGATACGCTTTATAAACGTACAATTGGACACACCAGATTGAAATGTATATTTTTTGTTCTATAAATATCTTATTTTTGATATGGTGGATGGTATATAAATTTATACTTGGAAACTTAAATGTAGTTGTAAGTGGTCCAGCAGGTAAACATGTTTTATTTTATATTGTCAAACTTTTATATATTTCTTTTGTTGCATGTTGAATGTATATTTTTTTTTACGAAAATATAAAAACAATTTTAACTTTTATAACATATACATTTAATATATATATATATATATATATATATATATATATATATATATATATATATATATATAAATTTAGTTTTCATTACTGCAGGCAAGTCAGTGGTCTCTTTCTTTTATTATATAATGCTTCAAAGAAAAATGTAAAAACGCATTAGTGATCATTCGGCTTGACACCTGTGGAATGGCAATTAATTAAAGAAATATGGGATATGAATTTAAACCACTAATGGTCCGAGAAATTCTCAAATTGATTTCAAAGGTAAAAGTCTTTGTATGTTTTTTAATTAAACTGAATAAAAAAAAAAAAAAAAAAAATAAGAATAGCTAAAAATAAGTTCAGCTATGTCTATTGTTTAAACTCAAGCAATTAAAAAGAAATGTAGAAGGGTACCCTGTAATGGGGGAAGGAGGGATATAAAAATGCTGATCAGGTGAGATTGGGGATATATTTTTGTTTTCTGAGGAGTCTTGGCCATGAAGAAATAGGAGATTAATCTAATTCATTCAGGCCAAGCAGAAAGTTTTGATAAATAATTTAGTGAAGAGAGTAATAATCAGCAGTAGTTCTGGCTAAGCAAAGAAATTGAAAGAGAGATCATAATCCATAGTTCTGGACAAGGACAGGAAGTAGAATGAGTGGTAGCAAACTGATGTTATATAAAATCTGAAAAAATAAAATTGCAGGCAGTAATTTAGAATGGATATATAAATGTAACAAGGAAAGACAAAGCAGAAGAAAAGAGATATGAATGAGAGAAACTTCCAAAATTTTTAAACCAAAAAGTAAGATAATAATTTCGGTGATATCAACAACTTTAACTGGAACATTCTTGTATTAGAGCACAAAAGAAGTAAAAACATGGCATGGAAGAATCAAAGAAAGCAGCTGAAATCTAAATCAAATCTAAATTGAAGCTTAATATCACTGGATGAATGGAATGAATATTTATTTGTACCATACAAACAATTATGGGTTAGAGGACCCAATTCGGTACATTTGCACAGCTCAAATCTGATGTAGCCACCAAAGTATGTGACTGTCCACTTCTATAAAGTATAGCTTTTCAAGAACAATTTTGCCAACCCTCCATGGAAGCCATGCCAACAGTCATCTGCTTAGCAGATTATATGTCTCTTTCAGAAGCCCTTAGGCCAGAAAAGATTAAAGCCTTCGAGAAGTAAAGTCATTTATATATATTTTGTTTGTTTTTTATTCTATTTAGTCTTTATTGTTGTCAAGTTAACCACTGAATTATGTAATCATTTGTATATATTTTATTAGTAATTTTAGTTTAATTGTGTATATGATTCATTGGAATATTTAACTCATAAATGTAAATTTTAATATTTCACAAATAACTTAACCCAGGGACATTCAGAGAAGTAGACTTACTCTTATATATATATATATATATATATATATATATATATATATATATATATATATGATTGGTAGGCATTAGCTTATCCATTTAATTTAGCTCTGTTTTGTTCAACAGCTATCAGCTATGAGCAGGATCAGAGTATAATTAATTTTTTTTTTCTTTAAGAGTATGTCTTCGTTAGAAAAGTAATCAAGCCTACTAACTGATATAATAATTTGGCCATTGAGTACATATGTTTTGCTTGCAAATAACTTTCTATTATCTATTTAAGCTGCCAAGTGCAGGATTCATTAAATTATAATTTACCATGAGTTTGTTTCCACACATATATATTTTGTTCTATCCACCAAGTCAAGGAGTGTATTATAATGAATAAAAATATATAAGAAAAGCAGTTCCATATTTTCTGTTGTCCGCTACATGCAGGGTATGTTAAGGAACTTTCAATAATCAAACATGATTAATTTGTAGCTAAATTGTTATATTAATTAGAAATGATGTTTTAACTATAATCATAAAAAATGGAGAGTTATTTTCTGAAACATGTGCATACTATGGCCAATGTCTGTTGTATTTATGCATGTGATAACTTAGTTCAAATAGGCATTTAAAGTGTGTAAGCAAAAGAGAAGCTAGGTTATCCCATTTATTAAATTATTTAAGAATTATCAGTTTGGATTTCAATTAGTATTTTTTGTGCATTTTATTATTTTTTTGTAATTTGTAATTCTATAAAATTTAATAGAGGGCTTAATAAATATGGAGATATAATTTGTAAAAGTATAGAATTGTGCTATGTGTTTAATAATTGGCTTATCATTCAACCTCCTTTATTAACTAAGCAACAAACCACTTTCCTGAGATAAACAATAGATTGAGCTAGCATGGGATTAGTCTTTATCAGGATCAAGAATAATTCACTAGAGCATCCATCTTTCTATTTATTTTGTAAAGAAAAAGATACTAACCCTTGTATAAATTATGTAGTCATATCCTTCTGGGGAGAGAGTAATCTTTTTCCAGAGGCAGTGCATAAAGGTTGCAGTTAAATGCATCTTTTAAAGGTATGAATGCATTAATTTCTTCTTTGGATGCAATTTGATAAAATAATGAATCATGGTGCCTAATTGAATATCTAGAATTGTTGTTCGGTTGCATAACATGCATTTCATGTTCAATATGTGTATACAAAAAGCATAAATAACTGAGTTTATGGCAACAACTGGTACAATATATCATGTGGAGTTTTCCATTTAAAATTACTTAATTAGAAAGCTCTAACAGTAATAAATCAAAACTAAGGAAAAGTAAAACTGGCAGAATTTTGATTGCATTAGCCTGACAGTTTGGTTTGACTCTTAATAGTTAACCTTGATTGGTTACTATCCTTAGTAAAAAAAAAAAACTTTCTAATTAAATAAATATAAATAGAAAACTGCACATTCTAAATACTTTCATCTAAACATCTATTAAAAATATACTGTAATATATATATATATATATATAGATATATAGATAGATAGATAGATAGATAGATAGATAGATAGATAGATAGATAGATAGATAGATAGATAGATAGATAGATAGATAGATAGATAGATAGATAGATAGATAGATAGATAGATAGATAGATAGATAGATAGATAGATAGATAGATAGATATATAGATAGATAGATAGATAGATAGATAGATAGAGAGAGAGAGAGAGAGAGAGAAGAGAGAAAGAGAAGACTAAATCAAATTAATATATATATATATGTTCATACTGTTTACAAATATGTATGTAAACATTTTATTTATCATTAAAACAAATTTAAAATTGAACATTAATGATAGGTAAAAGTTGTCAAACTTTTATTTGAAAACAATTTATTTTTATAGAGTTTACATTAAATAGAATTTGAGAAGTTTATAAGAAAATTCTTCTTGAAAAAAAAATTAAATAAAATGACAAGATATCACTATTTAAAAAATTATAGTGACATTTTATTGTGCACATTTTGACAGTTTACAAAATTAAATTAAAGATAATATTCTGTCCAAAATTTATCTATGATGACAGTTGATCCATTATTAGTTTGCGTGACATTAGCTTTAAATATATAAATATGTTTGAAAGATGAAAGTGCAGTAGCTAAATTTGGAAAAAGAAAGTAAAATGATAGGGAACATAATTTAATGATAGTAAAAAAAAAATTCTATAAATGATTATTCCCTTTTTATTCACAGTAATTTCAAAGATTAAATAAATAGTGAAATATGCTAAATGAAAAAAAAAAAAACATTCCTTAGATTTAGATATTTTAAGCATTTAAATATTTGATATTTTCAGCATAAAGTGAAGAAGAACCAATTAATGTGATATAAGACATGAATGCAATGCTAATATCCATTACGATTCTTAAATTCTAAAATATTGTAGTGATTATATATATATATTTGGCTGGAGTTTAGTTAAACAATTTAATCATACCAATTTCATATAAATTTATATCAGGATGATCCATCAGGTAATACTGCACATTCTCTGTTAGTATTTTTTTTATATATTATCAATATACTGTATAACTTTTCAGCACATATTTAGCTTTGAATGGTTTAATATTATTTTACTGATAAATTAATAATTTTATTGTGTAAGTTTTTATTCTGAATATACTGCAAGTAGGCAATAGATTTTTATTGATGAGAAACGTGACTACTGATCTGTACTAAGGAACTTTTGACTTGGTTTAAAGAGAATCCAATTAACATCATATCTCAATATATTATTAACACTGAATTATTATGATAAGAATCTATAATAGCCAGTAATATTTAAGGCAATAATTTATTCAAACACACTGATATTTGGAAGTACATCATAAACTTTATCATCTGGTATGATTTAATAGAGTGATAGATTGTAGAATGTGATCCTTTAAGTAGCATATTCTATTCCCTTGTCCTGCAATTACAATTTTATAAACACCTGAACAATAATGCCAATTGTTTACATAATTTTTGGTTTTTTATTAGCAGAAGAAAACTTTTTGTTTAATTAATTATGCTTTTTGATGAATAAATTTGATTTAGAAAAATAAGACAAAGAAGAACTAAAATCATTAATTTTTAAGCAATAAACAGTATATATTTAAAAATAAAAATTACAAAGTTGACAAACATTTTTGATAGTAATTATATTGTATTTTCTTTATTTAGACATTGCTGAAAATGTATTAAATGGCTCTGAATCGACAACAAACAAAAATTATTAAATCTTATTCGTTTTTTTTATTTTAAATTTAAAAAATTTCAGTAATTAATCATTTTTTAGATTACTCCCATTTTTTATTTTATTTTGTGAATTAGTTCACGTTAGCATAATCATCAGCAAATGTAATAATGTGGAACTGAGGATAACTATTTTAATTCTAAGAGGAAAAAGATAAAAAAACATCAACTACAACATAATATAATTAATACAACACAAAAGATTTGTTGTGTGATATCTATATAAACTACTCTGTTAATCACAAGTATATTCTAATATATGCTCTATTATTTTGTTTGTGATATTTCCAGAGTCTGGTCACTCATATATTAGTGAACTTAAAAGATATCTTTAAAATATAAGTGCATCAGTGCTATATGTTTGACAGTATTATTTTGGTGTGTACGTTTTTTTAATTCCTGTATTTGTTTTTTTTTTCAGTGTTAATAAATTCTATATGAATATTATTAAATGACAGCTAGTTGATTTTTGCATCAATCTCCAGACTAGCTATTTGTTATTGACATCTTAGAATCGACCAAGTTTTTAGTGCGCAGCAGTTGAATGGCAAAAAAATTTCTAATGCAACTGATTTGTTAGGTTTTTCAGTAGCTCTTTATTATTGGATGATGATAGCAATCCATTTTCTATTTATTCTTATCATTGTAATTTTTCATAATATAACTAACATAACACAAATTTATTTTGATATATGTCATTTAAAAAAAAACAAAAACAATTTATTTGCTTAAATGTGTATTTTATTAATGGCCATAATATCCTTAAAAGTCTTAATGGTACCAGATTATTTAAATAAATATTTATTTATTTGTATTAATGCAATTTTTTTTAAAAAAAATCACATTATTTTCATAAATCTGAAGTTCAACTTTAAATATATGTTTCTAGATTTAATTAATTCTTTCTAATACTTATTGTAGTTATTCTCATTATCAACCTTCAATGGGTCATCTCCTGCAGATTATCCATTGCCATATGTCTATACAAACTATAACAAAAGGTCTCTAATAAGCTAATGGAGAAAACTTATTTAGCCTCAGAAAAATTGTCAATTACTACCAATTGACAGGTTTCTGGCAAAATCATAGGTAAAGTTATTTCAGTTTTTATGAATATATTTTTTTCACTTCCATTTATTTATCAAATTAAAAAATACATGATAGATAGATAGATAGATAGATAGATAGATAGATAGATAGATAGATAGATAGATAGATAGATAGATAGATAGATAGATAGATAGATAGATAGATAGATAGATAGATAGATAGATAGATAGATAGATAGATAGATAGATAGATAGATAGATAGATAGATAGATAGATAGATGGATGGATGGATGGATGGATGGATGGATGGATGGATGGATGGATGGATGGATGGATGGATGGATGGATGGATGGATGGATGGATAGATAGATAGATAGATAGATAGATAGATAGATAGATAGATAGATAGATAGATAGATAGATAGATAGATAGATAGATAGATAGATAGATAGATAGATAGATAGATAGATAGATAGATAGATAGATAGATAGATAGATAGATAGATAGATAGATAGATAGATAGATAGATAGATAGATAGATAGATAGATAGATAGATAGTTGTAATATCCTCATTGATAAAAGATGAATTCATAGTAGTATTTCTGAGAGCTTCCATGTAATAAAAATATAATAGTTAAATAGCTAATGTTTCAATAAAATAACAAGTACTTTTTTCAGAAGATCTTCTTTCCGAAATCATAAGAATTCACTTTTATTTTTTATGGGAAACTTGGAAAATAAAATTTTGATATTAGCAGTTAAAAAACCCATTTATATGGCTGATATATGTTGAGGTTTCCTTTGTTATTTCATCTCATGGTAAGCATGCTCTTGATGAATTTTTTTTAAAATTCTTTTCACAACAACATCACATTTACTATGGAAATAGAAAATAATAACCAACTTCCATTTTTAAATGTATTAATTGAAAGAAAGAAGGATGATTTTCTACCCCATGATACATATAAAAAGCTAACACATACAATAATAATTCTACATTTTTCTTCTCCACACCATACAACATAATTATTTTAAGTGGAAAAGATATTGTTGGATAAAACTAAGAAACTTTCTGATGACAGCCATTTTCACCAAAATATCTATGCTACTAAAACTGCTTCTTCATAATGAATTTGATTACAGGATTATTAATACAGCTTTTTTATATAATAAGAAAAAGATTTTGATACTTCAAATATTAAAACTGTACTGCCACATATAAAGGGAATAACTGATAAAATTAGTAATGTTTTAAAGAAAAGTAATACCCACATAATTTATACTATATTAAAAAATAATGAAGTATTTTCATGCCCTAAAGACAAAATTCTTTGGAGTGTCTTGGTGTGAATGAAATTCATGTGAAGTTTGTTTACATTCATACAATGGACAGACCAATTGTAGAAAAAATATAAGAAAGGAAGAATACATTTTAGCAGTTACATTCTATCTAATTAATCAGCCATTTACTCACACATTAAATTAACTAATCATGACATCAGTTTTAATAAAAACACATATTCTGAAAAAAATGAACAATATGACCAAAGACTGCTAGGGGGAACTGCAGACTGTTTTAAAAGGTCTAAGAACATAAATGAAAAGTGTGAATTAATGAAAATGAACATTATTTGGAAAACCATTGGAGGATAAAATATTTTTTAAAACCTCCTCAACCAATAGGATTTGAGAATGATGAAAAAATAGCTAAGGGAAAAAAAGATTTTGAAACTCACCACACATATTTTTATGATTTGAGCAAGAAGCTTTGAGAAAGGTATTTTTTATTGTAGTGAAATATCAGCTATTTCGTTATTACATTTTTATTAATGAAAGCTCCTGAAAATAATAGTTTGAATTCTTATATATTTATTTCCATGGATTATTAAAATAAAAATTAGATTACTTCATTGTAAACAGAGACAACTTTTAGCACTTGATGTTGCTAAAAATATCAATTAATATTTAATTATAATCCCTGAGGCTAAACTAGATTTCTCATTAACCTATAAAAGCTCTTATGTGGAGTTTTTTTGTTGAATTAAAATAATGATCTATTTATGTCAATCCTATGATCTTATATGGATTTATGGACTGATAGTAAAAAAACAAAACAAAACATAATTTCCCTTCATCAAAGAACTTCAACAGAATAGCTATTACAGGTTATTGAGAAAACTTATTTAGCCTCAGGAATTATCAAATAAAGTAATTGATAGTTCCTTAGCAGCATCAAAAGTGAAACATTATCTTTGTTTGCATGAATATAATCTTAATTATATATATATATATATATATATATATATATATATATATATATATATATATATATATATATATATATATATATATATATATATATATATATATATATATATATATATATATATATATATGATTTACAGTGCTAAATATTTAGTTGCAATGTCTTTATTATAAACTCATTGCTAGTCAATTACATTTAAAAATAAACAGTTGCAGTGAGTTAATATCTAAAACATTTATATATATATATATATATATATATATATATATATATATATATATATATATATATATATATATATATATATATATATATATATATATATTACCATTTTTATATTTTTACTATCAATTTTAAAATTAGTTGTTATGCTTATTATTTTTGTCATCTTGCTTTTTAATTGCAAAGTTTATTTTATTCTGAAATTTGCATACAACTCATACGATCAAATTATTGATGGAATACATTAAATGGTATTTAAGAAACGGAAAAGTTCAATGATGAAACGTCTTGCACTGCACAATCTAAAAGGACTCAAGGTTCATAAAAGCCAAAAAAGGGCCCAGAATTTAATATCTTGGAGATTGGTTACTAAGCTAGCATTACTTGAAGTGTATGAAGATAACACCAAAGTTCTTTTCATGGTAAACACCCAGATAATCATATAGGTAAATCAGAACCTTCAGCATGAATTCCCATGTCATAGTGACCAGTGTCTGAGGAATAGGCTTGAGGAGTGATGCATTAATCCCCAAAGAATATACACAAGCTAGTCTTTTATTGTTTCCAGAATAGGAGATGTACATCTAGTTATGCAAGGCACCATCCCTAGAAAGGCATAACAGTTAAATTCCATTTGGTTTCAAAGATGTAGGGGGGGGGATTCTGGTTTCTCTTCCAATTTTTTTTTAATTTTATCAATATATATAGTGGATTTGCCTTCACAAACTCAGCAATTACTGATCCTGATAGGAGGTTGGATACTGGTTTTCTCCTTTGTGCTCTGGATCACAAGCCATCAACAGGAGATGTTCTAGCACTTGCTACTTTAGATTCTATAGGATGGTTGGAGGTTCTTCTTTCTTGAGGCTTTGGATGGTAAACCATTAATGGATGTCTGTTTAGCATTTTTTTTTACTTTAAACTCCATAGGTAGTTGTAAAAATCATTATTATGATCAGGGGATAGAGTCAGCTTACCAAAATCTTTATTGGACAAGTCATGATTGATCCCTGATCATCTGTCTCAAAAACATACCTATGTTTTTTTTAGTAGGTGGGGGACAAGGGGTTCATGTGTCTGAAGGGCTAAAACTGGCCATTTTGTTTGTTGGGGCATTTTTCCCACCATTGATTTGGGACCTTTATTCACTTTCTTTACCTTCCTTTTTATTGATTGAGGCATTTGAGGAGCCTCTTCCATAGGGGAAGAGTCTTAAGATGAAGGAATCATTTAACACAGTTATTGAATGAGAAGGAGATAGCAAAGTGTTAGGCATAACATCATTAAAGGGGGTAAATTGAAGGCAGGCAATATTTTTCATATCTTCAGACATCACAAGGTCAGACATAGTAATGTATGCATTTGTGGCCATTACTATCAAATCTCAGTTATGGCGATTCATTCTGGTTTTGATTTTTTTTACCAATTATGACAGATCCTGGGTGGACATACAATATATCAACATAAACATTGTTATATATGTATTAGCATATATATATATGTTCAACAAATGGCGTTTTACCAAAACCACCGAACAAGTGTAAAATTTGTTTACATAAACAAATTTTACACTTGTTCGGTGGTTTTGGTAAACGCCATCTGTTGAACATAAATAACAAGTGATAGCAAGTTACATGAATAACTTGTTTTTGTTTTTCATAAATGTACCTTTAAAGTTTTCTTGCAATGATATATATTGCAGAGACTTTGATTATGTGGTGATACTGAACTGAGATCAGACTCATATAAATATCTGGCTTGCTAGGCTGAGTTTGAAGACTTTACCGGTCTGAAAAATTCACGCTTGCAAACTGATAGAAATGTTTTGCATAAACACTTGAGAGTCAGTGTTTAGATCTAGTTTCTATAATCTATCCCTCACTGATGAGAGCAAACCAGCTTGAAATCAGCTGATCTGGGAGTGAGCAAATGAAAGAGGTAGTTAATTCTGACTCTTTTTTCGTTTATGTAAACAAATTTTACACTTGTTCGGTGTGGTTTTGGTAAAACGCCATCTGTTGAACATAAATAACAAGTGATAGCAAGTTACATGAATAACTTGTTTTTGTTTTTCATATATATATATATATGAAAACAACTGTGATATATGATCAGTTTTTGTATATTACAGTATGTCTGTATTTCAAAATCAGATTTTTATAAAATTATAAACTTATTTATTAAAAAGAAGTCAATTCTTTAATTTTCATTGAGAATCATATATATATATATATATGTCTAATTTTCATTGAGAATCATATATATATATATATATGTCTAAAATTCACCTAGAACCAGTATACATATATAATTGAATGTTGTTTAAAAGATTTCCTAAATTTCCTAAAGCTAAATTAAAATATTGTCAATAAAAATCATATCATGCACATGTTTATAAAATAGTGCATAGACTAAATTTCTAAATTTATAATTTTCCAATAATGTTTTCAAAACAGAAACATAGTCAATAACAAAATGCAGTGAATCAGCACTATGTTAGATTCCTTTGGGAATTGAATGGCTCAACACAGCTAAATTTATTTGACAAAATATTAATCAGTAGTTGAGTCAATTATATAAATTTGAACTTCACCTTGTAAACAAGTTTTAATGGATTTCCCCTGCTGTGTAGTCAGCTTATAGAAAAATAATAGAGTATTAGAAATTGGTATAAACAGCATATATTTTGACTCTTTAAAAGATACCCTGTAAATTATATACGTGTGTTGCTACCAGGATCCATGCCCATTTTAATTTTACAATGTACAAGTAGGAAGGCCTTGGATTTGTCATTTGTTAATATGGTTGAATGCTCATCTCCAACCCTGTCCTACATGCTGCATTGGTGTGTGATCATTATCTCTGGGATGGAGAGTTCCAGCAACATCCTGCTGTCAAAAAAGACTTTACCACAAAGTAACCTATCCAAAGTAGAGTGTCATAATGCAGATTTCCATGTGTCTGATGTCTAAGCTTCAGAAAAAAAATGGGTAATAATTTTTCAAGACTGAAGAGCTCTCAATTTAAAATTTCAGAAAAAAAAAGGGTAATAATTTTTCAAGACTGCAGAGCTCTCAATTTAATATTTAATTTGTATTTTAAACATTAAGCTAGCAACTGTAAATCTCTGAATGTTCATTCTTAATTTCTTTTTAAATTAAATCATTTCTAAATTAAAATTGTAAAACTTGCCTGCATCTTAACAACTATAAATACATCTTTTAATTTGTAATAACTGTAATGAGTTATTATTTTAAATTCTCTATAAACTGCAGTCATGCCTATAACTATGGTTTTAATTAATTTCATTTTGTTTATTTAATATAGATGTTATGTAATGCAAATATTTCAAGGCAGCAAGTAATTATTTTAATAAACTTTTAAGGAGAGGTCATTATAAGCTCTCCAACATAATTTCACAATGCTGCTTAATATAAAATAAATTTCTGCTTTGAAATTCTATTCTAATAGATAACAATCTATCACTATACTCTCATTGTTATCATTATGTTATCGATATTTATATTTTAGTAAGATTTTTATGTCAAGGTATTAAACTTATGATTGTATCTATTAGCTAGAAATAAGATGCTACCTATGGATGGCATTAAAAGTATATTTTTAAATATTGTTAAGGTCATGAATATAATTACTCCTCCCTAACTTAATTGCAAATATATGAATACAGATTCAGAATATTAACAGATTAATGATTTAGTTAACCTATTTTATTTAGCATGATTACTATATGCTAACCTAATAACTGTATTGAGTTTGTTTTAGGAGATAGAAACTAGCTGTTAAAGTGCATTAGCTATTAATTTATATATATATATATATATATATATATATATATATATATATATATATATATATATATATATATATATATATATATATATATATATATATATATATATATATATATATTGTTTATGCTAGCAAGCCATTTGGTCTTAGGGTATTGAGTATTTGATACTGATGTCTGTGAACAATTACTCACCCATACCACAACCTTACTTTAATATTTAATTAGTTCCATAGTATCCACATGCAAACCTAAAGGTAACCAGTTCTTCTTTTCAATATTAATAATGCCTCAGCATTAGCCTGAGTCCATAATCTAAATTACCATGGTGAATTTTTATTTTTATCTTATTTATTTGCTCATTTGTAATATTTAGTTAATTAGCTTAATGCTATATATACTAATTATCCTGGCTAACATTTAGTTCATAACATTAGCAAACCAAATAATTTATTGGCATATCAAAATGTAATAGGCATGATTTATTAACTGCAAACACTTTTATAAATTAAAATAAAATTTGCAAGATGAGATCCCTATATTAGATTTATCCCATCATTAATGTAATGCCTGCATGCATAATCATACACATCATACACTAAATAATTTATGCTTTGTTTATTGAATTATTATTTAAGCATTCATTTCAATAAACTTACTTAAAATTATAACTTATTTCATGTTATTGTTTGCAATCCAACTTCATATCAAAGAAATTCCTTGTTATTAATATGTATAATATATATCCCTTTAGTTAAGTCTTAGCATGGTAAGTAGTTCATTTAGCTTTTATTATATATAAATTGATAATTTTCTCTGAGTCTCACATTTATCTTTGCTCAATCACCTCACTGAAAAAATTAAGACAGAGTGTAATCTCATAATTGTCATTTGTAGGGTGTTAGATCATGTATTTTTTGCAAAGGAGTTGAAGCTTGGTCAAATTCAATGCCTCACTACCTCATCTTAGTCATTTTTGGTCTATTTTGCAAGGATTCTAGATTTTGTTGTGTGAATGTACAATTATGACATTTACTTAGGTTTGTTTTTTTCCTGATTATGGGTGCCCAAGGGTGGGGCTCCTATTACTTTTCATGACCCTGAACTGACTGTATGTTGCAAAGCAATTGTTATATAAGTATTTTTTGATCATGACATTGCAATGTAGGGGTCAGCTTATTTACACAAATCTGGGTGTTGATTGTCTTTCAAATTATGTTGATGCATAATAATTTTATATATAAATATATATTATTTTCAGGGTAAAATGGTTAAATAGCTAACATTTCAGTACAATAACAAGTACTTTCCTCAGAACATCCTCTTTCTCAAATCACAGGACAAGCATGTCTATGATTGGAGAAAAAAGCTGCTCTGAGGAAGGTACTTGTTATTTTAGTGAAACATTAGCTATTTTACTACAAGAAATATCTTAAAAATTATAATAATATGAAATCATCATTTGTTTGTAAAAATATTAGAATATATTTTTCTCCCAATTATTGTGCTCCAACATGCAAGCTATAAATCTTCATTGGCACATGACAATTTTATATACATTTTTTTCTTGATTTTTTCATGCCAACATTGAAGCCCTGTGCTCCAGTTTCTGACCGCTATAGAATATCTGAAGGTCACTAATTAGCCACAATGAATGTCTAACAACCTGATCAGTTTAAACATTTGTCTGCTGCACTGAAATACAGCAAGGAAACACTTTTATCAACAATCCAAATTGTGAATGGTTGGTACAATCCATGTCATATAGAAAGAAGCAGCCATACATCTAGAAAAACATTTAAATATCCTATAGGTAACAGTTATTATTTTATTTTTATTATTCCCATTATCATTGTGTCATTAGTATATTATTGTAGCCACTGCAATCTTTGAAATCTCCAGATTAAACTGAAATGAACAATTTATGTTTGTATTTTGAGTGTGAAGAACAGATATTGATAGAACTTTCTTAAATATACAAATAGCTTATGGTAAAATATCTGTTTGTGATATAAATTAATGCTTGGTATTTATTTATGATTTATGTGTATTGATAATATGTGTGCAGGATATATAATGTTATATATTATTATTTTATTCAGAGAAAAAATGTTGAATGAATTCATAAATTAGTTCTCAGTTAATTTTAAAATATTTAAAACGAACTATTTTTGGAAATTAGTATTTGTCCATCCATTCTTTTACTAACATGATTAATTAAAGCAATTTATTATATTACTTTTGGATTGAGCTAGTTGGGATATTTCAAGCACTGAATTATGTGTCTACCATAGTTACTTTTAGTAATTAGCTGGCACCTGAGGTTTACTTCTAAACAGATAAATGCTTTGGATGGTAGGGGTTTGATCTAACAGTCAAGGTGGGTCATGGTCTGGAAAATGTGATCATGTTATATTTTACATAGCTTAGTTTAATTGTGGGTATCATTGATAGCTCTGCTATTGGTGATATTCTCCTCTCTGCTTGAAGGGCCAGTCCATTGACATAATATTTATAATAAAAAATATAAAATTGAAAATTATATTAAAAAGATTAAAACCCAATTAAACAGTTTTTTTTATACAGACCCAGTTCAATATATATATATATATTATTTTTTTTTTTATATATATATATATATATATATATATATATATATATGTCTCAACTACTGATGACTAATGTTTGAGTATATATATATATATATATATATATATATATATATATATATATATATATATATATATATATATATATATATATATATATACACATACTCCAAATCAAAATTTTGTTAAAATCTGGCACAGAATAAAGCAATCATGTATCTATAAGTTTATTAGTAGGACTAATGCAGCTTTGAATTCAAAAAATAAAGAGACACATCTGGTAAATATTTTTCTTATTTGTATGATATTTGTTTATATATGTCAAAGCTAGGCATTATTGAGTAGGAATTAGTTAAGGAACAGGCTGAGAAAAAAGATAAGTTTAAAAAAAAGGTGGCAAGCTGGAAGGGAAACTTAAGAACTGTTTTCATGGGGGGAGTGGCAAATAGCCATGTTAAAAATATTTTTTATTTATATAGCAACCATCAAGAATTAGAAAGAAAGGCATTTATGGTAATAGGAAAAGTAATACATATTAAATAGCTGTTGAAAGGACTCCATGAGAAGGAGTTATTAGTAGAGGTAAATATGAAGGAAAAACAAAGTATTCTGGGGATGATGTTAGAATTAAAATCTAGGAATCAAAAAAGTATTATAAAGATGTAGAAGAGAAGGAAACAACAGTTTTTCAAAATGGAATTGAGATTATAAACCAAAACACAGCAAAATATCAGAGATATGGAGGAAGGGTTAGAAGCCAAAGTTTTGCAAGATAATTTTGATATGAAGGTGAGGAACAGGCAATGCATTGCTGAAATGAAAAATGAGTTTATAAATCACAGGATAGTAAGTATGTTGGAAGCAGAGGCTAGAAATAAACAGTATCATTTGAGTATTAGAGAGAGATTAGAGACCAAAGAACAACAAAAAATAATGGATGTGGTGATGAGAAATGAACAGAATCTTTTAGATATGGAAGAAAGTTTGGAATCCAATGTAAAACAAAACTTTTGGGATATAGAGGCTAAAAACACAAAATGTTTTAGTGCTGAGGGCAGAATTAGAATATAGTGACCACAAGATGAAAGTGACACTATAACATAGACACCAAAGGATGTAGAGAGATATATGGATGAATGGAGATGCTTAGGCATACAAAATAAACTATATGGTAGGCATAATAACATGGTAGAGATTGAGACTAGGAGATATAAAATTTTAGATGTATTTGTAGGGCTTAAAAACTAGAAACAAAGAAAATACCAAAATGGGCCAGAAAATATTAGAGCTCATGGTTACAAATCTTGGTGATACCACCAAAGTATATTGACCCTAAAGAAAGAATTGGAATCTATCCAGGATAAAAAGACAGGAAAAGTTCTTAAAGAACATAATCACTCAGCTAACCAACAGTATCTATCAATTAAAGGAAGGGGAAAAGAAAATAATCACAGGGAAGGTAACACCCTACAGAGACCTCAGACCAATGATGATGAAAAGGGTATCATGTGGAATGTTGTGATGAACAACCTTGAAAGGGTGTCGGAACCATTGAACACTGGAGAAATTCAGAGGTATGGGATATATACTCAAGCTTTAGGGATTGAAAACATCTAAGCCAGGGTTTCAAAGTTGACATTGGAGAGTGTCTGAAGGCACATTTTGACAGCCTACAGGAACTGCTTCATTTCCATATAATCAGACATTCAGCCCAAAGTACTCTCACAGTCCACCACCTATGAGTACATGCTAAATCATGGTAAGAATTGAAGTCAGAGAAACCCTCCATCTTTGACATTTACTGTGCCTTATTTGGAAGTTTCTGGAGTAAAGGACACAAAAACCAAATTTACCATACCATCATTCATGGACAATATGGGTCATTGTCCAAAAAAAACCCATGCCCAGTTCTTTTTTAGGTGGACTTATCAGTTACAATTGTGAACTGCCTTCACTTTCATAGATACCCATGTAAGCTTTGTAATCCAAGGGAACATGCCTTTACATGTACAACAATAAATAGTAGGATGCAGATCATGATTATAGAAAAAATGGTATAGTTCCTGATCAAAGTCAATTCTACTCATTTTGATTAGGAATGTTTGGATAGAAAATGGAGATTTGAGGTTCCAGAACTCAAGATACTGTGGGTACACAACCCTTAACCACACACTCATATTGGTCAGGTAATGGGGAATAAACTTAAAGCAAAAGGACAAGTAAAGATGATAGGAGCACTTTAATAGGGATTTATTATGTCCACAAATTAAAGCCATTTAAAGATAGATCTCAATATCCTATTTAAACTGGATGAGTTAAATCATTCATAGATCTGTCACCTCCCCAAATGTATTTATTCAAATATCAACAGCATAACATATATTCAGTTTGGATATTAATTTGATTTTTCTGTGTGTATAAAATTATGTTTACTTCTGTAGTTTACCATTTAATGTTTGAAAATAGAATAGTAACTGTGCATGATACTTGTGGTGATGGGATTGACTGTGATACAGCATCTTTAAATTATAAGTTAGGCAGACAAGACTAAAATTAAAATTTTAAAATTTATACATGATAATTTAGGCTCATGATTGCAAGTCAATTATAAGTATATTCATTTTTTGCCCTTTTATTTTTTTTTAAGTTTGGGTGTATGAAATGGTATATTCTTAAAGAATATATGTTTCACCTGTCAAACCTCATAACTCTATCTGTGCTAACTTTAAAACTCCTTGAGTACAAGTATATCAACAAAAACTTTGTTATATATGTATCAGTGCACATACATATATGAGTACAGACTGTGATACATGATCAGCTTAGGTATATTACAGTCTGTCTGTATTTCAAAATTACATCTTTTTAAAATTATACATTTATTTATTAAAAAGAATTGAAATAATTAATTTTTGAGTGAGAATCACATATATATGTATAAAATTCACCTAGGACCAGTGTACATATATAATGGAATATTGTTTAAAAGATTTGCTAAACTTTTAAAGCTAAATTAAAATATTGTCAATAAAAATCACACCATGCACCTGGTTATAAACTAGTGCATAGACTAAGTTTCTAAATTTATAATTTTGCAATAATGATTTCAAAACAGAAACATAGTTATTAATGAAATGCAGTGAACCAGCACTAAATTAGATCCCTTTAGGAATTGAATGACACAACTCAGCCAAATTTATTTGACTTAAAATATTAAACAATAGTTTAGACAATTTTATAAATTTGAAATTCAACTTGTAAACAAGTGTTAATGGAGTCTTCCTGCTATAAATCCAGCTTGTAGGAAAATAATACAGGATTTGAAATTTATATAGGTAGCCTAGTTTTGACACTTTAAAAAATACTCTGTAAATTATATTACATGTGTTGCTACCATAATCCACACCCATTTTAATTGTATAATGCATGAGTAAGAGGACCATGGATTGGTCATTTCTTCCTATGGGGTATAGCCATCACCAACCCTGTCCTACATGCTGCAACAGTGTGTGATCATTATCACTGGGATGAAGAGTTCCAGCCAGTCTCTTGTCAAGAAAATACTTTACCACCAAAAAAACTCTCAGATGAAGAGTGCCATAATGCCTACATCCATGTTCCTGATGTCCAAGCTGCAGAAGAAGACTGGTAATAATTCTTTAAAACTGCAGAGATCTTAATTTAATCTCTAATCTGCATTTTAAACATTAAGCTAGCTACTGTAAATCTGTGAATGTTCATTTTTCATTATTAATTTCTTTTAAATTAAATTATTTGTAAAATTAAAATTGTAAAATTTGCCTGAATCTTAAATAATCTAAATTCATCTTTTAATTTGTAATAACAGTAATCAGTTATTATTTTAAATTCTCTATAAACTGGTCATGCCAATAACTGTCATTTTATATTAATTCATTTTGTTTATTTAATATACATGTTATGATATGCCAATATTTCCAGGCAGTGAATAATTATTTTAATAAACTTTTAAGGAGAGATCATTATAAGCTATCAGTGTAATCTAACAATCATGCTTAGCATAAATAATTTGCTGCTTCTTAATACTCATTCTAATATATAACAACCTATTGCTACATGTTCATTTTCATTATGTTATTGATAATTATAGTTTATTAAGATTTGTATGTCAAGTTATTAAACTTATGATTTTATCTATTATATAGAAGTAAGGTACTAACTGACATTAAATGTATATTTTTAAATATTGTTAAGATCATTAAAATACTTTTTCCTCCCAAAGTTAATTGCATATATATGAATACAGATTCAGAATTTTAACTAGAATAATGATTTAGTTAGCTCTTTTATTTATCATGATTACTATATCCTAACCTAAGAACTGTATTGAATTAATTTTAGCAGATAGAAACTAGCTTTTAGATGCATTAGCTATTTAATTCTATATATACATATTTGTATCACTATGTTTTACAAGTGTGTTTTTACTAAGCATTCTTTGGTGTATTAATATTTTCCTATGTCTTGATGGGCTAGCAGAGGAGGCTGCTCCCATCCACTTTCATTCAGGTTAGAGCACCAAGCATGTTACTGAGTTTAAGGTCAGCACACTTGAATAGCTGGGCAAAGTTCCTGAACTAGAAATGTTCTTTATTATACATGCAATCCATTTGGTCTTATTGCACTGAGTATTTGATAATGAAGACCATAACCAATGACTCACTCTTACTTTAGTATTTTATTAACACCATAGTCTCTAGGTGTAAACCCAAATGTAACCAGTTCTTTTCCTCATTATTAATAATGCTTCAGTATTAACCTGGACCTGTAATCTAGTTTATCATGATGAATCTTTATTATGCGCTTATATTTGTAATATTTCATTGATCTGCTTAATGCTATATATAATAATCAACCTGGCAAACATTTTAGCTCATAACATTGGCAAACCAAAGAATAGCTTGGCATATCAAAATTTAATAGGCATGATTTATTAACTGCAAACACGTTTATAAATTAAAATAAAATTTACAAGGTGAGATCACTGTATTAGATTTATCTCATTGTTACTATAATATCTTCATACATAATCATACACATCTTTCTTTAAACAATTATTGTTCTCACTTATTGAATTACTTAATCATTCATTTCTATAAACTTATATTTAATTATAACTTGTTTCATGTTATTGCTCACAATCCAACTCCAAATTATCCAAATTCCTTATTATTATGTATAATATGTATTCCTTTGTGTGTTAAGTAGTTCATTTAGCTTTTATTACATATAAATTGATAAAATTTCCCTGAGTGTTATGTTTCTCTCTTTGCTCACTCAACTCGGTAAAAAAATTGAGACCGAGTGTAACATAGTAAATGGGCTATTAGATCATGGAGTTTTGGCACAGGAGCTGAAGCTTAGTCAGATTTGAGGTCTTACCACCTCATATCAGTCAGATTTTGTGTATTTTGCCTGGCTCTGGATTTTGTTGTGTGAGTGTACAAATAGCACTGTTACAGTATTCAGACAAAAAGAAAGTCAAAATTGCAGTCATACATTATGAACAGCATAATATTTACATATATATATATATATATATATATGAACTCTAATGTATTTTATATATTAGTTCACAGAGGGCAGTACTGGATTTTTTAACCATGTTGGGGAGATTTAAAGTGTAATATTTGTATATATTTATTTCAGTATAGCATTGGGCACTGGGATTATATATATATATATATTATTGTGAGTTAAGCTCTTTAACAAAATAAGATGTGATAGCTATTGCATTTGACATTATTGGAAGTGTGATAGTACAATGATTTCTACGTTTCTATATTGTTTACAAACATTGTAGTTATAAAATTATGATGTGTGATAGGCTGCAATGATTCTTTCTATGAAGCATTCATTTTTAAAAGATTAATTTTTAAAAAATTCTAAAAGATAGAAGTATACAGTCCTTTGTGAGTCATTAACAACACATTCTACTGTTCTGAAAGCTATGAAGAAGATGGAAATTTGTGGTAAGTTGATGCTTTATATTGTTTTACCCTGTGGCTAAATACTACAAAAAATGTGATTTTCTGTTATTATTAATGGTTATGATAAAATATTTTTTTGTAAAAGACATTATTAAGCCAAAAAACTACATTACTAAAGGGGATTGTCTTTGAAAACATTTTATTTTTAAAATGACTGCTCGTAGATAGTATAGAAAGTAAGTTACAAGAATCAGAAATAGCACGGAAAACATTCATTATAGGCTAAAAAAGAAAACTATAAGTAAAATATTTTAATAACAATAATTTATTAACTTTTAGAATTTTTTGTTTCTTTAATAATTACTTGTTCTAAATATATCATTTTAAAAACCTAAAAATTTAATATCTAATATTTCATTTCTTTAACTTTTTGAATAAGTATTGTTAAGCCAAATTATGATATGTTCCTTGTTATTGATAAAATTTTCAGTTAGATACTTATTTTAACAATTTTAAAATATTAATTTTAAATATTTTAATGTAATTCTTAGAATGCTTAAATATTTATAATGTAACATATAAATTAATTATATAATATACATAAAAAAGATTTGATTGCACACACAAAAAAAAAATCAAACAAGGAGTCATATTAAAAATAACAATTGCTCAAGTCTATGCAAAAATTTGTCAGACAGGATTGACACTGATGTAGTCAAATATGAATCTATAATATTAATTTAGTATAAAAATAATTCATAAAATGTATCAATGAAATTAGTTTCCAAAATGTTTAATCCGTCATTAAATTAAAGTTTTAAAAGAGTGTTGTTTATGCATATATATATATATATATAAAAGAGTGTTGTTTATGCATATATATATATATATATATATATATATATATATATATATATATATATATATATATATATAATTTATTATTCTTTTCACTCATGTTTGTAATAAATTGATCCAAAATGTTAAAACTGTTCAGACCAATTTATAATAAATAAATATTTGTGTGTAAAATATAGTTGTTGGTATATCATAAAAGGTGTAATAATTATGTAGATTAAATTATCCATACAGATATTAATCTAGAGTAAACCTAATAACTATAAAATTATACTTAATAATAACAATCACAAGTGATTATGATGATAATAAGATCTTAATCATTTTGTAGAATTTATATTCCCTTTTCTCCACATTATACCAACATAATTTTGTATTTTATTCTTCCATTTCTCTTGTGTACTTTTATTATTGTTTAATAATTTCTCCTGGATTTAGTTTAAAACTTCTATTGTGCATATGTCTTCATTTATTTTAGAAATATATGGAGACCATTTCCATTTCATCTTAATTATTTTAATGATGTCAGTGATAAATGTTTATATTCCATTTCCTGGTTTAACTTACAATAATTCTCTTCATGTCTCATTTATTCTCCTCTGAATTTTTAGTATTCCCCTTCTGTATATATAGTATGTGTTTATGAAATATTGACAGATGTAATGAAAATTTCAGTGTAATTATTAAATAAATTTCAACTACAATGTAAACCAAACAAACAACTTAAAATTTTTAATTGTAAACTGAATTTATGTCTCATCCATTGTTAACATGTTTGTTTGGCCCATATTTAAACTAAAAATATATGTTTGAATTATAAATGTTATTATATGTAGATTACTGAACTAAAACAATTTTATTTTTAAATTAAAAAGTGATAACACAAAAAGCCCAATTACTAAATAATGTGCTATCAACTTAGTGGTGGTCCATCCATTAGGACGGCACCCCCCTCCCAATGTAAACTGAATGTTTTTGTTTAATTATTAACATTCTTAAATTTGTATATTAATTAAATTTGCATATGTATCTTACACAAATTTACAAATAGAATAAAATATCTAAGTAAAGAATGCAAAATAGTATCCACAATCTACATATAGTGATTTTTAGTCTTAATTAGACACACTCTATTTTTTTGCACTCTATTAAATGAGCAAAGGTTATTGCAGGTCAATAATATTAGAGTGGTTTCATAATAAAATAAATGTCTGTAATGTCATACTATTATTGTATGTGACTATATACCAAGATACAGGTCATTTCTTTTACATTTTTGACCAATACTCCACCACTACAAATTCTTACAGACTGCCACTGTTTAATAAGTCAATATAAATTGTGATATGTTTATGTCTTAAAGTCCATGAAAGTAAGTTTAAAACAATGTTAATTGTCAAGATAATTTGTTATATATTTATTTTTAAATGTATATACTTTTAAATATATGCCTTTTATCTTGAGACCAAATGTTTTTATTATACATGTTTATAATAATCGTTTCAATTACCATAATGTAAAACGTATTTTTTTTGCTTTAATTATTCAATATTTTTATTTTTAATGTTATTATTTTTTGTGTATTTTATTCAAAGAATTCATATATATATATATTGAACATTATATTAAATCAAAAACATTTTTATAAGTAATAAATATATGCAAATGCAGAAGAATTTTACCTTCATGTTATCTATTAATTGCTACAAATAATGTATAATTTTAAAATTTTCATAATAAAATTTTACTGAAAGGCAGAGATACATTTAAGCTAATAAATAGCTAAACTTTTTAAAGTCTGGATGAATTAAATAATTTTTAATATATAAACGAATAAAGGTATTTATTACAGCAATGTTAAAACAAATTTGGGAATGAATAATATTTCTGTAGTATAATTTTCACTACACTTCTCTCACACAAGGTAGAAACTAGCTTATATTCACGTTTAACACTTTGTGAAGGGATGCAATCTTAAACATATGATGAAAGACATGTAAAAAAGATGTATGAAAATTACACTACAGAATTATTATTCATTTTAGTTAATGTCTAATTTAATGAATGATTAATAAAAAATAATAAACAATATTTGAAATCTCTAAAACTTACTTTTACTATATTGTCTCAAAATGTGGTTAAAACATTTGCCTATTTATTTCTGTATTCTAAAAATTTATTTTGAAGTCACATTTCTACATAAATAAATTTGATACATGTATATCGTCCTATAGTTCTAGCAACGTTTTAGAATAATCTATAGTAATTTTCTCAAAAAAAAAAAAGGAAATGTATATTTAACTTTATAAAATGTGTGTTCTTAATATTTTACAAGAAAAATCTAGGCATATCAATAACTATATATATATCAAAAAAATTATCTTAAAATATTTTATACAGTGCTCCAACTTTATAAAATACAGATGGATAAGTATATATAATTTGTATATATTATAATAATTTTTGATATTGTTACACAATCTTAAAAAGTAACATACAAATTTGTAATCAAACATAGTCTTAAAAAAAACATAGTCTTAAAAAGAAAAATTTAATTACCAAGAAAATAGATCTTTTGTTTATTAACAATAAAGGAAAAAAGAAAGTGAAAATTTAAGTAATTATTTTATATATATAATAAAATTTCTCATTCTCCCCAGTCATCCAACACCCCTCTTCACACACTCACAATAAAACAATAAAATACAAAAAACAACAACAACAAAACGGTGAGATTAGATAAACGAGTAAAACCATTAAAACAAAAAGTAATTAATGAGTTTGCAAAGCACACACTGTAAATTCACGCAGGTTCAGAACTTTCTTATTTAAAGCAATTTTTATTTAATTATTCTAGTCACATAACGTCAGTTGCTTTCTTTTCTCGAATTTAAAATTTCTAATCCTTCTGCGAGAGTTTCAGAAAAATCAAAACTGAAGCTTTAATTTAATAAATTAATGATTTATTTTTGTTTATTAATAAGAATTTTAAAGTAGTCTTCGTTTCTTTAATATCAGTGAAAAGATTATAAAGAAAAGACTTTCTAAGATTTTTATTTTAAAGTTGATTTAAAAAAGCTTTTCCCAGTTAAGAAATAATATTGAACTAAAAATAATTCATTCTTTTGATATTTTAAAGTCTAAAGACGCAAGAGATATTTATTTTTTTGTAACCGAGAAAAATATGTAAACAACTTTTTGAAATGTATTGTTTGTAAGAATAAAATGGCTTAATTATGAATATTTTTGAAATATTGTAAATAAATATATAATTTGTTCACAAGTTTTTTCAAAAATTGTTAACTTCTTATAAAATACTAATATATATAAAGTTACGTACTAAATAATGAATATATTAAACTATATATATTACAATGTAGTATTTTGAAATTAATGAGGTTGGAAAAAAAATTGATTTTTTTTTTTAAATTCCAAAATAGCTTGATGTTATTTTTCAAATATAAAGAATGTGGGGTTTGAAGCTGCTATTTTCATTATAAGTAAAATATATATTAAACCAAAAGTTATTACTTTAAGCGTACAAATAGTATACATGAAAAATAAGTTTTTAAAATAATTTTCAGTGGTTAATAATTCATAAAATACAGTGTGTTCTCTTATAATAAATTAATTGATTTCAAATTGTGATTCTTTAGCCATTCACAACACCACAAAAACTTACTAGCCAAAGCAATCACTTTTTAAGAAAGGTGTAATTCAAAATCAAAAATATAATTGAAAAGATACCAATAAAAGTAATTTCTCTACATAATTTCTCACTTGAATTTTTTTTTAAACTTGACTTTACAATATATGCCCAGTTTTTTTGCCTTATAATAAAAATTAAAACTTATCTCCTAAAATACACCAACAAGTTTAAACATATAAAAATCACATTACTTCAATTTTCTCAACTGATATTTATTTGTTAATATTGTTCAACTTTTCATTTCAGCTTGCCAAATATTATTAACAATCATGTTTTTATAGGTTTTGATTCTTTTTTTTTATGATACTCCCTTCTAACTCTCTTTTCTGCCTCATTGCCAAAAATTAAAATTGATATTGAAAAAACAATTTATATTCACAATAAATAATATAATTTTTATTTTCATATTAAGAAAACTGATATTCTATAGCTTTAACTTGGTTTTGGTCCAATTCATCCTTCTCTTACTTATAAGACTTTAGTGACAATTTGTCCATATTTGCAACATTTTTTTTTTTAACAATTGAACCTTTTTTCTATATCATATATTGATATGAATTATATTTTGAGTACAAATGTTAGCTTGCAATTGAAAGACACTCTACAATTTTTTATTTGTAAATTAATAAGTACTAAAATGATAGTTAAATTATAAGTGACTGTTTGTGTTGCTGGATCGTAATCATGTCTATTCATAAAAATTGTATAATGAAATAATTCTTATTTGAATTTCATTTTGAATAATAGAAGCAAATATTAGTTGAGATATCACAAAAAAAAACTATACCTTACAATTCAAAATTACATTTACTAATATTAAAATTTTACAAAAAAAATATTCAATGACTTTTATAAAAGCAATTATTTTAGCTAGCTAAAACAATTTCCAATTTTACCAGAACTGCATCTTTTTACAACTTGCCTTTTTAAAAACAGACATTTTCATATAAAATTCAATGATAATCATATATGTTTTGATTTTAAATAAATATTTTACAATTATATTGCATAAATAAGTTTAAATAAGTAAGTATCTATTACTGAAAATTATAATATGTTTATCATAGATGCTAAAATAAATAAAGACACTAAAACAGTTGGAGGCCAAAAAATCTATAAGTCAGTGAGATTGTTGAGTTCTCTGTATTATGATGCAATCAATTGGATCATGGTTCACCATTTTTCAAGTGAAGAATTTGTATGTGATTTATCAATGACAGTTTTTTATGTGAAAAATTTGTATAAGGTCCATATGATACTGACATCTTCAGATTATTTTAAAACTAGTAACTTAGTTTTGATAATTATGATTTGATAAAGTATTATTTGGGAATAATATCCAAGGTAGTGTACAATAGCCAAAGCTACTGCAATGTCATTATAATTCCTCAAAATTAGAGATTAAATTATAACAGATTTTTCTGATTTCTAGTACAGTTTTTCAGAAATGTCCTGCAACAACCTTGGCCACAGACATCCTCTATCAACAAATAACATTGGTCCTAAAATTTTTGTTGAAGGCAATTTACAGCTTTTTTATTTCTTTTTTTTTCACAAAAACAATAATATATTTTTAATTCTTTGCAGAATTATAGAATAAATTATTATTAATATGCATTAACTCCCAAGTTGCTTCTTGCAAATTATTTCATTTTTTGACCAATTTGCCACTAGGTGATTTTTTTCATAGTATTATATGGTAATATATTTATTATATAAAAATTTTGTTAAAAAATTACATTAGAGGGCAGGAAATTTAAAATTCCCAATCTTACAATAGACATAAGTCCCACCTGACATTTTCAGGCATTTTTTGATGCCAAGGCTGTAAAACATTCTGCATTTTATGACACTGCTTAAAGAAAATAGTTCCAATGCCAAAAAACATGTTTATTTGTGTATTTATTAAGATTTTAAATATATTTTTACAATAATTTACACTATATTTATTAGATATCAAGAAATATAAATCATTAATAGCTTATTTTGACTTTAAATGCTTTATTTTTAAAAATATAACATTATATTAGCAGCAAATGTAAATATGGCCAGAAGCAATTTACAAGATTAGCTTCTACATAAGCAATCTACTTATACTTATGAGTATGAAAATATCATAATTATGCAATAAATATTCAAAAAATTTAAACTTTTAAAGCATAATTTGTTAGTTATAAGAGAAATAAATAAAAAAAATTAGGATTTTTAAAAATAATAAGATGTAACAAATATTTTGTTGATTTTGTAAATGACAAATAATCTTTCTAGAAACGATAGCATGCAAACTCTTGTTTTGATTACAATCTCATTTTTTAATATTTACCAAACAAAATGTGAACATTTAAAATTTATTTCAGTATAAAACAAAAATATCTATCAAATGAAGTCAAATTTATTATTTACTGATAAGTAATAAACATTTAATCATATATTTTGTGTTGATTTGTGAGACAATGAAAAATGACAGAAAATGCTGAAATGTGAGAGTCTTAGGCTGCATGGTGAGAGGGTTAAAACAATTTATTGTATTTTTAATGTAAAATATACAAAAAAATATTTAAGTAGAGTAATATGGATGTCAAAATTATTCAGAAACATTATTCTCTTACAAATTGTTCCAAATATTTGTCATAAATGCAACACATTAGCAGACTTAAACTCAAATAAATATAGCCATAATCCAAAATAATGTTGCCATATTATTATCAAGTGTATCATACTTGGTGTTTAAATAAATCATATTAATAAGAATTTAGCACTAGTTGAAAAATGTCTACTTATAAACCAGTATGTGTTTAGACTAAAAAAAAGGTGGCTGTGAACAAGTTTTGTATTTAATAACCAATATGAGAAAAGGTTTTTAAAATAAATTGGAATCTTATGCAAACATTCTTAAGACAGCATATGAGTCTGTATGGTCTTCTGAAAAGTTTTTAAAATTTTAAATACAAAAAATCCATTAGTTTACTTTAAAATGCTCTCCAATAAGAAAATTCTCATGAAATCAAGTGATAATCATAGAAATTATAAATTTTATTGAACAGTCTTTCTCAGTGTTCTATTCTCTTACTAATATAATTTAATGTATTCATTAGTGATTTTCTTGAAACAAAATACAAAAAGTTATTTATGCTAATAATACTGCTTTGACTTATCAAAAGAGATTAATTCCAGAAACAGAAATGTTTAAACTTTTAATAGTAATTTTTTTATATATTTCTAATGCATTGAAGACAGTATGTTCAATGTTTTATCTAAACAAAAGGAAAATTGTCTTTTGTACTGAATTATAAATTTTTCAATAATAGATTGAAAAAAAAAATATCTCACATTATTGTAAAAGAACCTTGGATGTATAGAATATGGCCCAACAAGTTTTCATTGTGATGAAGAAATAGCATATTTTTATATTGATGTACAAAAGACATTTCATCAGATGAAACAAAATTCTAAGATTTCCATAAGACACTTTAATGTATAATTGGTAAAAAATTGAAAGACCCAAATGTTGTGAGTAAATTTTGTTTTGGTGATAGTAATGAAAGAGGAAATATACTTCTGAAATTTGAAAAAAAAAAGATATGTATTACATCTTTGACATAACTGCTAAATGTAAATAGACATAAAAGCATCCAAATGAATATACAACACAATTGGATTATATTTTGATTAACAGAAAATATGTACTTTGAGATTGTAATTTTCTTAATAAATTCAACAAAGCATATGATGATATATTAGTGAGATTTAATATACATGTTAATGCATAATTAAAAAGAAAAAAAAAATTATCAAAAAAATGCAATAATTACAATTGATATTTTTAATCTTCAGTAATATTTCAATGAATTCAAAATAGAACTTGCAAATCATTTTCAAATATTAACAATTTTTGGATATGATTCAGATTTGAACAAAATTAATACAAAGACAATTGATACACTTTTAGAAACTGCAATAAAGATCGCTTATAGAAAAAAAAACAATAGATCAGGAAAATATGTACTAAGACTACACAATTTAAGAAAAAAGGAATATAAATATATACATTAAATATCAAGAATTTTGTTAAATAGTGTAAAAAAAAATAATAGTAATATGATGAAATATAATTGCAAATTAGCAAAGAATGCTGTAGAAAAGAGTAAAAGTCTCAAAAGTGTCAAACAATATCCCAATTTTGGTAGAAACTTGTTACTGCATGATAATAAAAGATATAATTAGTACTAAAAAGAAAGATGACATCAAGAAATGTGTAGAAGAGTCATTTCAAGTATTACATAGCAATAAAGAATAAAAAAATGTATCTCCTACAAATACAATCTTTTCTGAATTTCCCAGGATCACCTGAAGAAAAGAGAGGAATACTACTTCCCAAATTACCTCTTGAAATATTATGTCAGATATTACTAACAGTTAAATATAATTTGAAAATTTAAATAAGAATACATTTTTCTAAAGACATTGAATACTTAATATTAGATAATGAAAATAGTCCAGTATATAAATGCAGCTATACTTAATTTTTCCAGATGCAACTGGGATCTCATCAACAGTCCAGTATATAAATGCAGCTATACTTAATTTTTCCAGATGCAACTGGGGTCTCATCAACAGGTTCATAAAATCCTCAGGTTTTAATGATATCTGCTTCATAGGGACTTTCAGCTAAGTATTATTGTAAAAACAGACAAATGTGAACTATGCACCACATAGATAATGACTTCCAAATTTACCTCTATAGGATTAGCATTGAAACCCTAGTCATTTTGCCTCCTAGTTGAAATCTCTGCAGTTAAGATACTACATAAATTTATAAACTAAATAAAGAAAAAATACAAAAATTACACTTTTCAAAATAAAAACATCTGTCACATCTGGGGTGTATTGTATATATTTGATTGTGCTGTATAAAGCAAATTAGCTTGATAAAGGGTTTGATGTAAGGAGATTATTCTCATCCAATTAGCACATGTTATTGTATATGGAAATTCCAAAAATATAATTATTGAAAATAGTGTTACATGTATATGAGGAGGTACCCAAAATAACTAGGATCATTATTTGTTGATCATGTATGTTGTATTTTTTTTTTCTGCTCCTAGATATCTTTTGAAAAATCTCATCCTACATAACACTTTTTTTTTGTAAAGGACGTTTTGCTTATTTATCAATTTTTGTAATGGCTAAAAAGCTGAAACAATGTTAAATTTTATTTTCTTTTATGCAAAATTGTTGTAATGTTTGAAACAGCCTACAAGCAAATTGTTCTGGGAAAAACACAAGTTTATAAGTGGTCTAATAGAAATGCCAAGTTCACCCCAACCTCCCAAAAAAATCATGGCAAATGAAGTCAATTGTTAAAATTATGCAGATTTTTATATTTCGAATGCAAATGGTATTCAACAATCAGGCATTTAAAACCAACAAGTTCTGACTTTTTTTCATGATGATTTAAAAGATATACATCACAGTTTATGGGAAAATAAGAAGCATAATCATCATGACAACATGCTAGGACACAAAGCCTTGAGTGAAAAACATTTTTAAAATTAAATTTAACATGATCCAGTTTATCCGCTATCTATATTGCTATGCTTGACTTTTTTTTCTCTCCAATAAAAAAAAAAAAAAAAATGCCTCTTTTTTTTTTTTTGAGATTTAGAAATAGTGAAGAAAAAATTATAGGCATTAATTTTTTTCTTACAACAATGTCTGAACTATTTTGAAAAGCAAAAAACAGTTATAGAGATGCATTGCACTAAATGGAAAATAGTTTGAACGGGATTCAATTTGCATCATCTAATAAAAAATGCACAAAAAATTGTATTATAATATTTGGGTTATTTGGGGGTATTTTCCTTATATATATAACTCTATTTTCAATAACTATCATAAAAATAACAGGCAAATATTTAACATTTTTGATAGAATATCAATTAATATTGCATATTTTCTTTTAAAATTGCATTTTTGAACTTTAATTAGAAAATATTTTACTTATTTATAAATTTCTTTTTCAACCACAAATATTGAAGTCTATTAACTTTTAATAATATTTTTATATAAAAAAAATTCTAAGACATTTCCGCCTTCTACGTTTCCCAATAATTCTTCATGGCTATATCGGATTAGAAACTTTTTTTATTATTTCTTTACTTATTTTTCTTTATATTTCAACCCAATATATATTTTTATATAAAATTAAAATTAAACTGTAAATATTAATAAATAGAACTTTATTGATATTTATCTCACTGTGCTTTAAAATATAAAGACAAAGATTTGCTAAGTGAAAGAGAAAAATAGAGGTTATCAATAAACTTTGACAGGGTTAAATACAATAAAACAAAATTGTAGAAAAAAAAATCTGAAAAAAAAAACAGCTGTTATTTAAAAAACTATGGTTTAAAATAAACTTATAAACAGAATAAATAGTTGAACATTCATTAATAACTCAGTGATGAAAATAATGCAACAAAAAAGTCCAGAGTTGTAACCGAGAGGTCAGCGCAGCAGCCTTGCAAGCAAGCAGACGGTTGTTGCGGGTTTTCCTCCCGATCGATGCTATGATATATGGAAAAAAAATAATGCAACAAAGAAAATTATGAGTTTGGACATATTATTTTTACATATTATATTTTTATACTAGTTTAAAAAGGAAAAAAAAAAACAATATGAAAATGTAAAAACAGATTCTAAGATTTATAATACAATAATTGTTTAATTCAAAGACTTTTATAGCAAGTATATATTAATATTTACAATGCATTTTGTGCATAATACTATTGCAGAATTTTTATATAATTTATAAAACAAACAACGAAAATGTTCTTTTGATAAAAGAACCTATATTCAAAAAGTAAAGTTAGATTTCTTGTTTTTAATATTAATATAAAATGATTCCTTCCTATAAACAGTTTGTATGTTCTCTCTTTTTTTTTAAATTTATATATTTAATTAAAAACAATGATCCTTTGCAAATAGCTAAAATGTAATTGGATGATTCTGTATTTAAAATAGGCAATGTCTTCATAATTAGTTATATAAAAAAATCAACTGACTGTTATTTTTGTCAAAAATACTCTTATTGGTTAGAGCATTATTTTAAATTATTAGTAAATATAAAAGGCACCGATTCTATTTCTATTTTATCTGTCACTATTCAGATCTGTAATTTCCTAAATATTGATGGGAAATAATACCATTTGAGGTATATTATGCTCCTAAAGATTGGTGAAGAATAATATACCTTGAATTTTATTACACTCCTAAAATTGGTGGAGAATAATATCTCTTGAGATATATTATGTTACATAATATATGTTTTATTAATAATTAACTTTATTTAGAGAAGTATAGATAACCTTCATTTTTCTAAAAAAAAATCTCAATTAAATAAACTTATAACAATTTTAATAAGGCTACAAATAGCCTATAGCTTATCAAATATAAAACACTGATAATGTAAACCTATTTATGAGAGCTAATCAAAAAATGTTATTATGTTAATGCATCAGTCAAATCCCCAATTGCTAATATCAATCTCTATTGTCATTATCATTATGGCCATTAACAAAATCAGAAGTGAAATTCATATGTATCTTTCATCACTACACTTTCATGAATTGAGTAAAATCATCCAAGATATCTGATCATACAAAATAGTATCAGTTATGGTATATCAAAAAATACTGCCTTTCAAGGTTTTTCTTTTTAAAAACTAATTAATTTTTAAGCTGAATAAAACACACAAAAAACTAATATTACATAGAAAATACACAGAATAAAATACATATCAATTTAATTGCAAGAAGACAACAGTTCAAAATAATAATATAATAATAATGTAATAAGATAGCTACACAATCATTGCTACATTTAGCCTGAATAATAAATGTTGACATTGGATTTAAATGAATATTTGTATATGTGCATGAAAGTTATATCTTTAAGATGTAATCAAATCAAAAAGTAAAATATTTAAATGGACTTTATTATTACTGTTTAACTAATAAATTATTTCAATAAGTTTATCAATTTACAATTATGAAAACTTTACAAAATTTAATAACATAAATTATTATTTAATATCCTAATGTTATAAATCATTTAGTTACAAAATAAACAATTGTATATTTTTTTGTAAACAGTCAATATAATTTGGTATTTTAATATTAAAAACATAACAGTTTATGTGATTTTCATATTTTGTCATGTCGAATTCTGAAACTCACCTTCTTCCACTAGATGCTGCAACAATGGAACAGATTTTTCCAATACAAACATGAAAAGCAAGACATTGTGGGTGATATTTGATGATGACAGACTACATGATAGTAACTTATAAATATAATCATCCCTTGAATTTAAGTAGTTTTTTCTAAATTTCAGTGTACTATTGAATTTTCCAAATTTAACCTAAATTTATCCATTTTGTTATTTTTTTACCATGAAAAAGTATAAAATCCACTATGCATTTTCATTAGCATTGACAAATGTTTCTTTTTATTGATATAACTGAGAAATTAAAACATCAACAGCTACTATCATTGAATACTTTAAAAAGAAACCAAATTTAATATTTTGAATTATTAATTGAAAGTTAGAAATGACTTATAAAATTCTAATGTATGTAAAATCGTTTCCATGATTATTTGTTTCTTCTTTAAAAAATGAAGATAACTTAGTTAAAATGATATTCACTACCTTCCTAATGATGACATTGAATATTACAATTGCCTGGCTAATTCAAATTTTAGTTGGTGGGTTACTTATTATTTTGATTCATCTTATAATCGATTAAGTGATCTGAACTGTAACTACAGCCATCATATTACTCAAACATCTGAATTATTCAAATTATTTTTTCTTATGTGCAAATACTTTTGGATACCATATATAGCTACAACCATGGTTTAAAATTTTTCTTTAAGCTTTACAATGCCACAAGTATGGTCTCAAACACATGATTATGTATCTAAATTGTATTTAAATGAAATATGTATTTATGTTTGGTACAATGATCAATATGTCACAAATTACAGAAGTTGATATTAATAAATGAATAAATTGTTGTGACTACAACAGTTGGAATAAAAATAATAATTATGATTTGCTCAAAGTTTTGGAAATACATATTGTTGAATTTTGTTTATAAATCTCAACCTTTAAAAAATGTTCACTATACCATATGAATTAAGTATTACTTGTATATTTTCAAACTTATTGGTAGTACAATTCCAGTGATATGCAGATATAATTGGAATTTTAAAATACACCTGAATATAATCTAGAATATTTTTGCAAGATTGTGGATTATTCATTTTACAGAGATTATGTAGTCAATTTTATTATTAGTTTGTTTGAATGTTTAAAATGTTATTATTACAATTTAAATAAAGCTGGTAGTAGCTGCTATTAAGTTAATGGGTTTTTATATATAGAACATTTGAATGTTATGCAAACCTAGATCCTTGTACAAGGATTAGTGATTGATATGTTTTAGGGATAATGATATGGTCTTGTGGTACCAGACCAATTTATTGCACTCAGATTTGATGGCAGAAATGAACATCTTTGATTCGATAATAGAAACATAGTTTATGATTTTTGTCTTAGCAAAAGTATTGAAGAGGTGTATCTTGGAATAAATGCATATATATTCATTAGAAAGTGAGTTGGTATTTAGTACCGAATCTTGCAACTTGGATCTTATTGTGAGTCCTCTTACCAAGGGAGCCTTTGTAAAAGGGAATACTAAGAAATATTGGATTGCATGTGTGGTATTGTTTACTATGTATTAGTTGGTTGGTTACCATTCAGAATATTGGAACTTCTATCAGAGCTATTTCAATTATGAGCATGGTTGTGTATAGTTGAATCTCAGTTATGTGAGTGTAATTTTAACTATTGGTTTGGTATTAAGCTAATTGATAGTAACATGGTTAATTGCTTTTGCTACTCTGTCTTGCAATATTCTTACATAGTGTATGTTTAGTTTTATGATGTTTTGTAGCTACAATAGAGCACGATACAAGTTTTGATGGGTACATGACTACTGTTAGATTGTGGTGGTGCAATTTTGTCAGGGAGTGGTTGTAGGGGCAATTGTAGCTGTGATATGATTGTGATTAGTCAGAGGCTTATTATTATTGTTGTTATTCTGATTATTTTTCAGCAATAAACTATAATAATGTGGAAAGGGTTACACATTTTCAATATGTACAAATGATTGCACAGAATACATTAGCATATTAATTTTTCTGAAACAAGAGAGTCCTGTGTCATTTTGCATCATTTTTTATGAAATTTTATATATAAATTGTGTTGGCTATTATTTTCCTCTAGGAACATTTTTTTAATATAGGCCCATGTCTAAATGATTATTCAACATAATCAGTAGTAGTCTGCAAAAGTTGTTTCTATAGATCATAAGTAAATCCATTTAAAATGTGTGTGCAAAAATAATAAATGTGAGAATTTTCTAATATATATTGTACCCCGCCAATAGAAGGACAACCTCTAAAAATATGACAAGTTCATAATTTAGGCTATACTGTGAATATATCTAGGTACAATTTAATGCTCTACATTATTTCTAAACTATGTTTAATTAATATTAGCAATTGTGAGATCCACTTATGGTATTAACAAGATTACATACCCTTTAACATTGAATAAATACCAAAGTATTCATTCAATGGCATAAGAAAACCAAGACACTCCTTCTTATTATGTATCTATGACTAACAATAATACTTAAATGCATATAAATATATCAATTTATTAAGTGCTAGCAGATACCTAATAATAACGTACAAGGCTAAAACCTTAGACAGAAGTGCCTTAAAATGCTTATGTGACAGCCAATCAGATGTAACCATGACTGCAAGTGGAACTCTCAATTCAAGAACACAAAAAAAGATGGGACCCCACCTTCTTCTTCTTCCATGCTTTTAATTCAGAATACTTAAGTCTGACTTATATATAAATTTAAGTATAGAAGAAGGTAGGGTCCCATCTTTTTCTTGTGTTTTAGCTTGTGCTCTTGAATTGAGAGTTCCATGTGCAGTCATTATTACATCTGATTGGCATTTCTGTCTAAGGTTTTAGCCTTGTATGTTATTAAATGAATATAATAAAGAATCTGTAATTAATAAATTTAAGTTAACCCAATTAATCATTTATATTATCATTCTATTGTATATTGATTTTTTATTATTATTACTTTTATAGGATTATAATTAAAAATAATAATAATAATAATAATAATAATAATAATAATAATAATAATAATAATAATAATAATAATAATAATAATAATAATAATAATAATAATAATAATAATAATAATAATAATAATAATAATAATATATTAAAGAGAACTCAGGAATACCATTCACTTTAATTAGCTATTTATTTTACCCATAAAATATCAAGAGGGATTTTACTTAACTCTATAGATGATTTATTAATGAAGAAATGACTTATAACCTTAGTTTATAATTAAAATTATATTACTATTTTATATTTATGTTCTCTACCATTTGATAATAAATAACTAGTGTTATCGGAATTGTAATCATAATTTATTACTTTGAATAATAACCAATCCATAATCTAAATTTTCTATAAATAAACTTACTTTAATAAATTCGCAATATATTTTACTAATGACTGATATGACTAGGGCAGTTTGTAATAATTTAAGATCCCATTTAGGAAATATTTTCAGAGATAATTGTTATACAATATCTTATACTGGATTTCTTTTTTCTCTAAATGTCAAATTGTGTATTTTGGTTAATGTGTATATTACAATTCATTCTCTCTCATGATGTTGTAGCGATGATGATCCCAACAAAAGAAATGCTACGCTCGATATTTAGTTACCTTTTAAAACATTAATTTTAATAACATCTTATTTACAAATTTTTAATAATTAATTATAACTAATAAATGAATTAGCAAAAAATAATATAAAGACATAACAAGATAATATAACAGATATAAACCTTTGAATATATAGATTTTCTTTAATTACATTGAAATATTTTAAAATAAAATTTTCTTCTAATACAATAAAATGTTATGTGATATCTAATTTTGCTTACTAATCACAAATTAATGAGTATTAAATAATAAATCTCTTTTTTATGAATTTGATTTACATTCATTATCTCTTATAGATTATGCAGAAAATATAAGAAGAATTATTAAAATTTTAGATTTCAGCTAAAATAATTTCATTATAATGTTATAAAATATTACATTTTTATTTGTGTTTATATTTTATGATATTTACCATTTGATCCCCCTTTTCACCTCACACCAAGATGTTAATACAATAATTATAAAATCATAAATTTGTTTTCTGATCTCACACACAATTTTCTTATTGTCTTATTATCAAACTCTATAATAAAATACAACAAATGACACTTTTATATTATACCCTATCAAATATGACTACTTATCTCTTCCTGAACTGTTGACAAACCACTCTTTGGTGCATCTTGAATAAAAAAAATTAAAAAAAATCTTTATCTTCATTTTATCTAATTACTCAAGCATTGATTTCCTATTTCCAATTTATACCTGTTTTATACATGTCTTATCAATAATACCTATAAAGATTTATAAACTAAAATTAGCTATAACTGTATTACAGCATTAATAGTTAAACACAATACCAAATTTTAAATATCACCCTTAATCATTTTTAATATTATATTAGAACACCGAAATATCATCTCTTCTTATAATACATATATAAAACTACTTCTGTGTATATATTCTACTAACTCCTAGCTTATATACATTTATTTCAATTATCTAATAATATCCAATCAAATAAAAGGAACATTAAATATCTACTGGTATAAATATACAATTCAAATTAATTTCCTTATCTATTGATTTATCTCTCCATATTGATAATGATTATTTTAAAATATGAAAATAAATATATACAAACATTACTTTACAATTCTTTTTTAATATATAAGCTCATCATAAAAAAAAACTTCAATTTTTATTAATAATATTTTGTTTCTCATGCTTCTAACTTGTCATATGTTTCCATTTTTACTCCTTTTATACTTATAAGAAAATTATTAAAACTATAGATTTCCAATGTCATCATATTATTTACAATATTTAGGTTTCTTTTTTTTTCTTAACAATCAATGAGTATTGGTCCTTTGTATGGTATACTTTTTTAGTTACTTCCAACATTAATTATACTTGTCTTCACATTATTCTTTATGTATTACTTGTTAATGTTATCATTTAAAATGTAGCATTTTACACCTTCTCCTCAAAGATAAAAACTGATATTATCCTCAACATAATTTATAATCTTAAATAAGCTAATGCTATTTATAATACTTTATTTCACTCTTTTCCTCTCATATGTATTTATTCTTTGGTAGTTATCTCTAACAATTCATTAAGTTCTTTCACTTAGTTTATATATTTGTTCCATTGAGATTTTTAATTAATTCTTTCATATTTCACATAAATTGATATGATTTATTCTAAGGATAACATAATCTTCAGTCAAAATTTTCTTTTTCATTGGTCTGTATTCTATTCATACATAATTCTAACATTCAATAATTCATTGGCTCTATCTGGAATTTATCATAAAAGTTTTTATTATACACAAAAGTTATACTCACTGATAATAATCTGTTTAAATATGTTCTCCTAGTAAATTTTTATTCACACCCACACACACACATACACACACACCTATATATATATATATATATGTTCAAAAGATGGTGCTTTACCAAAACCACCGAACAAGTGTAAAATTTGTTTACATAAACGAAAAAAGAGTCAGAATTAACTACCTCTTTCATTTGCTCACCCCCAGATCAGCTGATTTCAAGCTGGTTTGCTCTCATCAGTGAGGGATAGAGTATAGAAACTAGATCTAAACACTGACTCTCAAGTGTTTATGCAAGTGGCTTGCTAGGCTGAGTTTGAAGACTTTACCGGTCTGAAAAATTCACGCTTGCAATCTGATAGAAACGTTTTGTATAAACACTTGAGAGTCAGTGTTTAGATCTAGTTTCTATACTCTATCCCTCACTGATGAGAGCAAACCAGCTTGAAATCAGCTGATCTGGGGGTGAGCAAATGAAAGAGGTAGTTAATTCTGACTCTTTTTTCGTTTATGTAAGCAAATTTTACACTTGTTCGGTGGTTTTGGTAAAGCGCCATCTTTTGAACATAAATAACAAGTGATAGCAGGTTACGTGAGTAACTTGTTTTTGTTTTTCATAAATGTACCTTTAAAGTTTTCTTGCAATGATATATATTGCAGAGACTTTGATTATATGGTGATACTGAACTGAGATCAGACCCATATAAATATCTGGCTTGCTAGGCTGAGTTTGAAGACTTTACCGGTCTGAAAAATTCACGCTTGCAATCTGATAGAAACGTTTTGCATAAACACTTGAGAGTCAGTGTTTAGATCTAGTTTCTATACTCTATCCCTCACTGATGAGAGCAAACCAGCTTGAAATCAGCTGATCTGGGGGTGAGCAAATGAAAGAGGTAGTTAATTCTGATGCTTTTTTCGTTTATGTAAACAAATTTTACACTTGTTCAGTGGTTTTGGTAAAGCGCCATCTTTTGAACATAAATAACAAGTGATAGCAGGTTACGTGAATAACTTGTTTTTGTTTTTCATAAATGTACCTTTAAAGTTTTCTTGCAATGATATATATTGCAGAGACTTTGTTTATATGGTGATACTGAACTGAGATCAGACCCATATAAATATCTGGCTTGCTAGGCTGAGTTTGAAGACTTTACCGGTCTGAAAAATTCACGCTTGCAATCTGATAGAAACGTTTTCCATAAACACTTGAGAGTCAGTGTTTAGATCTAGTTTCTATACTCTATCCCTCACTGAGGAGAGCAAACCTGCTTGAAATCAGCTGATCTGGGGGTGAGCAAATGAAAGAGGTAGTTAATTCTGACTCTTTTATCGTTTATGTAAACAAATTTTACACTTGTTCGGTGGTTTTGGTAAAGCGCCATCTTTTGAACATAAATAACAAGTGATAGCAAGTTACGTGAATAACTTGTTTTTGTTTTTCATATATATATATAATATGTATTTTAATACTAAACATATTTTCAATAAGCAAATATTTCATTCTTATTAATTTCCAGTTTAGTTTTAATTATCTTGAAAACTATACATTTAACATGGTTATAAATAATTTTTATGTATTCATATTGCAATTTCACTTTTATCTTGCATAAATGTTATAGTAGTTAAAATGTCAAAATATTTTATCTTGCTTGCTCATTCAACTGTGCATCAACATAATACTCACCATTTGTTCATTCAGTTCAGGGATTACTTGGTAACACTTTGGCACAAATATATAACTTTTTCCTTCCATTATTTCAATATGTTTCCCAATATAATGATTCCAAGATATTTTTGATAAAAGTGTAGATTGTCAAGTTAGCCAGCAGAGATTTACTTTGTTTACTCTTCCATGTTACAAAAAACTGTATAATCTAAAGTTTGAAATCCTTCCACAGTTCAAAATCAATTATAAGTTTTTAATAATAATAATAATAATAATAATAATAATAATAATAATAATAATAATAATAATAATAATAATAATAATAATAATAATAATAATAATAATAATAATAATAATAATAATAATAATAATAATAATAATAATAATAATAATAATAATAATAATAATAATGTTTAAAAGATTTAAGCAAACTTTTTTTTTAAAAAAAAAACAACCCTGTTACTTGGTTTTTATTCCCAATCTGCAATCTTTTTTTTAATATTTAAAGATTTTCCTCTGATTTTTTATTTTCAACAATTATTGCCTATGTGCTAATTTATTCTAAATTGCACATTCCCATTGGTTAATTTTCCCACTTCTCTGACTTTGAATAATTAATCATTTGCTTGTAGCTGAATTATTTTTAAAATCAAATATCTCATTAAAATATGTATTAATAATAAAAAACAATACTTTTAATGACTCAATAAACTACAATTTAAATCATTTAAATTTTATTTCTATACAGATTAAATTTGAGATTAATTCTCTGAACTTTTAATCATAAAATTCACAACATAAATGTTAGTTATTTAATATGAAAAATAAATTAAATTTTAGTCGAAATAGTTATTGCTAACTAATACCAGATGCACACAGACATAATTATTTACCTACATAATGCATATTTTCATTTAGCAGATTAGATCTGAATTCTTTTATAAATTTAAATATTATCAAATGGTTATTTATTATAAAATATTAATTTATAGTTTATTATTTTATCTTTTATATATCTTTGAAAATAGATATTTTAACAAGATTTAACTTTAATACTACTTTAAATTAACTAACTCTAAGTTTAAATACTAAGACAATTAAAATACCCTTTCTTTCTTAGTTTTAGCAAATAATTATTTTTGACTTTATAAAATTTAAAATTATACATTTTATTCCCAATTGGTTTTATAAAGGGGTGTACCAATAAAAAGAGCACAATATATACATATTCAACACTTGAGTAATAAGAAGTATTTGAAAATAAAGTTAATGTTTTTTTTTTTTTTAATATTATATTTAAGTTTTGTTCAGTTAATAGGTTGACTTGAATATTTTTTTTCAATGTTAAAGTCATTGTGTTTATAGACATGGATATTATTTCATGCCCATTGAAAGTACTATGTCAGTACCATCTACTAAAACAATTATTTCTGTTACTATTTATAAAATATTCTCATTGCCATTTGGCTTGATGAATGTGAGCTTGAATAATAATAATAATTATTATTATTATTATTATTATTATTATTATTATTATTATTATTATTATTATTATTATTATTATTATTATTATTATTATTATTATTATTATTATTATTATTATTATTATTATTATTATTATTATTATTATTATTATTATTATTATTATTATTATTATTATTATTATTATTATTATTGTTGTTGTTGTTGTTGTTGTTGTTGTTGTTGTTATTATTATTATTATTATTATTATTATTATTATTATTCTATAGGTGGAAGGCATGAGATTATGTTGTCCATTATATGTGTGGAAGTTTAGGTTTGTTTATTATTGTTGGAGTGGCATCTTATTGGTTATGGGTTGTTTTACCATTGGAAGCAATTAGCTGTAATTCTATGCCATTATTGGTGAAGTATGTTTGAGCAAATTGTTCATTAGATAGGTGATATACTGGGTTTATGTCATAATTTGTATTTGTTTAGTTGTTAGTATAGTCTGCTCATCCTATTGTTAGAGCCATTTAAACTGTCTCTTCATTTATGAAGATTATCATCTAGTTCCAGATTGATTGCTATAAATCTTACAATCTTTATTTTGCTTTGCATTGTTTCAACATTAAAACATTAAATCAAAGGATAGCATGGTGATCATGCTGTTTTCAGAAGTATCACTGAGGTTTTAGGCTTCTAATGCAAAGACATAACATAACCTCTTAGTCAGAAATGTGAGAGAGTATGGTGTTGGGATCTATATGTTTGTTTAAGTTTATCTTGTATTCATAATTATTGTTATGTATAGATATCAGGGGTTTTTCTTATTTATATGGGCTGCAAGTAGATGATCTTTCTCAAAGGCCCAATATTTTTGAAAGTCCATGGCAGTATATACAAAATATGCATTTTTGAGGATTCTTTATTTAACTGTGGCAATTTTCATTAAGAATAAAATCACCTAGAGTTAAATAAATTATGTACTTTAAATGTAATATTAATTTAATATGTCTACATATCTAGATTAATAGTAAACTGGTTGACATCAATATAGGTTCAGTGATATTTCTTGTTGGATAATTACTTCACTGCTGTTAAAAATATTAATCTAAAAAATTCAAAATTGTTCTAAATATGACAAAAATATGTTGCTGCAAATATGCAAAGTTTTTTCAGAGCAAATTTCACGTTCCTGCTATATCTTATTGTTTTTTATGACTTGCCTTTTCAAAATGTAAATATTTTTACATAAAACCTGAATTTAATCTCATTATTCTTTTAAAAATAAAATCTAAGCCAATATTTTGTAAAAAAAATCATCATAAATATGTAAACATTTTCTTTCATCTTAAGAATTTATGAATATGCAGCTAAAGAGAAGTTTAAGCTTTAGAGTTAATGTATTTTTATATGTTAAGCACTTTTGAAAGATTGTGCTTTTATATTCATAGATGTGATAAAACGGTGATGGATTGTGATTATATAGGCAGTAAGAGAAATTTAAATTTGAGTGAATAAATTTATATGAGAAATTCTGTGCAAACATTGCAATCATTCGACAAGAGACAATATTCCAAAATATATCCTTAGGCAGATGTTCTTTCATCCATGTTTGTGAATGCCAAAATCCACAAGCCACTCTCCTCCCTAAACCTCAAGCTGGATTTTGGAGGCTCCAACTACTTTGAGTCTGCAAAAATGATAAATCAATGACTCCTCAATCAGTTGGCATTTGATGTCTACATGATCAAATCTTCATTTGACTTTATCTCAAATATTAGTGGATATAATAGAACTATATAGCTCCATCAAGAGACTTTTATCTACAAACATTCTAAAAAAATTAAAATGTGTCAACTATCTACAAGCAGGTATAGATTTTATCATTACATTTCTTTCTTGGCTAAACAATAATTTAATCAAAATGTTTAATGACTTATACTAAAAAGTTCACAGCATTGCCTTATGGGTCATCTACTGAATGATGTTGCCTTCAACCTATATATGAACTGTTTTGAAAAACAAGTTATATGCAATACTGTAAAAACTATCCAAACCTCATTTTTATAATATACATTTATGACATCTTTATTACAATTCCAGATTCATTGATCCAAGAAATTGAACCAAATTACAAAATCATTCTGCACTATGATTAACTATAGAACTTGAGTATTCTACACATACACTTCAAATAACTTAATAATACAAAGAAAATCTGTACAAATATCAACGATTTTACCCGTTGCTTGATGGTGATACTCAAAAACAGTTAAATATGCCATTATTTGAGGCACCCAGTAAAAGGAACCCAGTAATGTCTTGTAGTGTGTTATCTAATTATCTTGAATTCACACTTCTTTCAATTGACTGTTCTTACTCTACAAATAATCGGTATCGAGTCTGTGCTATCATATAATTTGAGGGTGTGTAGATTTGAAGTTAACATAACATTTGAAATGTCATTTAATAAAGCATTATATTACATTCAAATGATGTCCTATGATGTCCAAAACATTTTATCATCTCAGTGGTTGTGATGACTTTGAAAGGGTTTAAAAATAGGAAAAGTTTTGTTATAAGCGCGACTTCTTAAACAGTCACGGCAGTCGCGATATCTTCGCGAGACATTCGTTTGTTAATGTATTGATTTGTTTTTGTATTATATTTTGTTTAAAAGCTTAGATTACTATTAGAAGAATAACGTATGTATATTGAATTTTATCTAAAAAGGTCCTAAATAAAGTTTTTTTATTGTCGTTCAGTCTGATTAGTTTGTTATCAAGTAGTGCATATTTTGAACGATCCTTCAGATTGTCAAAACCATCGTAATCCTCCCTCATGCCCATTCCAGTGCTATACGCTCACATTTTAATTCATCTTTTTTTTTTTTTGTTTTGGTGTTTCAAGTATTAGAAGAAGAATATATATTTAATAAAATCTTAAAAACATCCTAAATAAAGGTTTTGTTATTGTCATTGTTAAAAAATAATACATTTACTTTTGTAAAAATACGGCCGTTTTTGTCATTATTAAAAAAAGTCATTTACTTTTTTAACGTTATTTAAAAAAAATAAAAGTCAATTAGTTCTTGAAAGGTCATAGTCACGTAATATTATGTTTCATTGTTTTTCATTAGCAAGAGCAGTCATTGATACTCCTACGAGAAAATCTCTCCAATTTGATTACAACATGCATATTAAACACACTGGAAGTATATGACTTTACACATCCTTGATCCATCACACCATCCATCTCACAAGCTTGCAGGCTTATCGTCCTTTCTATTTTATAATCAAACATTGTGTAAATTTGAAGTTTCCTAGAAAACCAACCTACAAAGATCTTCTTTCCATTTGAATTAATAACAGCTTAAAGAAAAAACAAAATAAGGCACTTTTACAAAACATGGACATTATCTGTCCCTCCAATGATAGACCAGGGTTGTTACCTCCCATATATTTCCTCCCTCACTAAAACTTACAACAAAGTTCTTCATCTATTTAATGCCTTAACATTTTTACACATATCCCCTACTTTCAATAGACTTTTAAATAACTTGAAAGACAAATTAGAACCTGCTATCACCCCTGAATTGTTTGTATATTCCAATGCCCTCACACTAAGTACAATTCCATGTATTTTGGAAAGGCAAGCCTTCCTCCTCTACAAAAAATGGACTTTTATAAATTTTATTTCAATTTAAATATTAACTACTGCATATATAATCACAATAGATCACTTTTGTCCCAGTTATGAATAAGAAAACCACAAGGTTTCAAAAGCACTTAGCATATGTTATTACATCAACTCTAAATCTCATACTTATCTTTAACCTGTGGACTAGTTCACAACTCACCAATGCTTTCATATTCATAAATCCAACATACACATAAATATGTTTCAAAGATTTTCTAATACTCTTGTGTAAAGAAGACTAGAAGGTATCAATCAAGAAAGTTATAGATTGGTCAATGGCACATTTGTAAAATTTTCCTCATTGAATACTTATATCCTGAAAACATTTTTAAAATCATAAAATCATTATTATTTTAGTTCCACTTTTTACCAGAAACAATTATAATTGGTATATATTAGGATAAATTTCCTCTTTCTTTGTAAATTAAATAGGTATCCATGACAACATTTTCATAATTATGTAGCCATTTTACAAAAATCAAATTAGTTTATGTAGTTTTTATAGTATAAATTTTATATTCTCCTTTATCATATTTAGCAATTTAAATAGCTGTAAATTTTCTTTATCTATTGCAAATGGTGACTTTTTTCTACTTTTAAGACATACTAATTGTAGCTAATATTTACAATAAAAATTATTATAATAACTGATTGTGAGAATGCAGTCAACTGAATTCAGGCAAACAAAAGTAATTGCATTTCTCACTTTATGTAATTTAATGACTACATTTTGTTTAATTATGTTATACAAACATTTTACTAGTTAATGTAAATGATTCTTATAATAAAAAATATTTTGTTATTATATTTATATAAAATAAATACTCTTTTAGGAGCAGTATGAGATACCAGTTGTAGCATTCATGTTACTGTACAATATTGTAACCATTATGGAATTGCTATCAAATGAGTGCAAAATCATTAAAAAATAGTGTTAAAGATCATCACAAGTATTTTGATAATTTTCTACATAAATTTCCGTTCAGGTTTAGAATTTTCTTCATGTAAACAGTTTATATCTCATTCAATTAGTCACTGTATATTAATTGTTATATTTTATATCTAACCAATTTTACTAAGATAAAAAAGCAAGAGTAAAAAAACTTCATATTATTATTGCCATTGTACTGATCTTTACCCTATACATGAGCTATTTTGAAGATCATTTGCCTTGTCACTCTCTCTTTCTCTACACATAAAACATACAAGTTTTCTTTATACCTTCTCTGTAGTAAGTACATATTCATAAAACCTTTTACATAATGTACAAAACATAACTAATTACTAGTAGTTTTTGAAAATTTGTAGCAAATTCTGAATTCATAGTAAAGCAATATAAAATTAATTTCCTTTGAGCACATTTACTATATTAAAATTTAGTAAGAAGCAGTACATTGCGAGGACATACAATGCCTTATATGTAAATGAATATTATAAAAATAAAATTAATAAAGCAATATTCATATTAGCTTATGTATCTTAATTTAATTTTTGGAATTGTATGTGTGTCCATGTATATTTATTCTAATTGTTTTACATTTAAGGTAATACTATTTTAAAAATCTAGTATAAAATTTCCATTTAATTTTAAAATAAAGAGATTGTTTATTATGAGGATAATCAAATAAATAATGAAAAATTTACTTAAAATAAGTATTGTAATTTATATATAATATTTTATTCTAAGGTGTATGATAAATATTATTTTGAGATTTAAAATATTTATTTGCAAAGAATATTGCAAGTTTTTGTAAATGACATTTTTATATGAAAATAGTGTATGTATCAATCTAAACAATAAAAATTGACATCCATGATAATTAATTTTAAATATTTTTGAATGAAATCAGAAATCATATTGCCACTTTAGCAGCAATGACCTACATCCTGATGTTAACCAGATTTTATAAATAACACTGCATTAGATAAACGTTTACCTTTTGACTTAGACTTTTCTTTCCATGCATTAAGTGTGCATTATTACATTTTAAATTTACCTATTATTTAGTCATAGGTTTTCTTAAAGTGCAAGGCAAAAATCCATGAACATTTCTTTAGATCAAATTACCATTTGGTATTGCCTAATCTAATAACAACTTACGACATCATGATAAAAAAAAATGCATATGTTAAAAAAAATTAAGGAATGTTTTTAAAAATTCTATGTTGCTAAAATTGTCTAAAGGAAAGCTGTAACATTTTAATTATGCAATCTATTTAATAGAATAAAAAAACAAATGTCAGCTTTAGATAAATAACTTATTGTTTTTTTTTTTCTCATGTGTCATAGCATCAGCCGGGAGGCAAACCTACTATCCCTGGACAACTGCTTGTAAAGCGGCTGTCGCTGATCTCTCGACCACCAATGCTTGACAAATTATGGAGTAAATAATTAACTATTATTGTTGAGACCTGCATTAATGGCTTTTAAGAAAAAACAGATTAATTGCATTATCCTAGAAATTCTATGAAATAGAAAGATCCAGAGAATTGATTTTTTTTAAAAAAATTACACCAACTTTAAGTCTACTATAATGTAAAAACATCAAGATAATTGTTTCATGAAAAATAAATATTAACTTCAGCTTTATTTATTAGTTGATAATTTTCTTATTTATGATTATAATTGTTAAAAAAATATATAAAATCCTCATACTATATACTATTATAAAGATGAATGCTAGAGAAAAACAATCTCAGATAACAGATATTTAATTATTTAAATTATTAATTAAATGTATTCTTTTCTATATTAATTAATTGTGTATTTGTTTATAGTATCAAAGTTGTTTTAAAATTATTCATTTAGAATATTTAAGAATATTTCCTTTATTACATTATGTTTTATTGATCATTGCCTATTTTATATAATCTCTGTGGTAGATAATTTTTTTGATTTTATGTTATCAGTTCATAGAGAAGCACATGATAAAATATTATGTTTCTTATGGAGGCAATATTTTAATGTCACATATATTTTGTAGAGTCATATATAAAACAAATTAATGTCTTAAGGTAACCATATTTTATATATTATAATGAAGTTACCTTATTTAGTAGAAATAGGTTATAAAACAATGTAAAGTTCTGTGTGAAACAAACACAAGTATAATTAGATATCCATGAAGTTATATTATAAAATTAGAGAGTATACTTATCCGAATTATTATAGAATCATATTTTTGCTTTTGTTAAACAACCTCTTTTAAAATATAATGATTTGTTTTAACATGCGGTGAAAGACAGTTATCCACATGAGGAATAGGGAATATAACTGATTATTAACACTACTTATACTCCAAGAAATCTAAAAAAACATCCTGTTGTTGATATTTTGTTTTATTTATATTTATCATTAATAGGTTACCTTTATTTTATCTTTTGTAACTAAAACATATTTATATTTATGTAAATCAATTTGATTCTCATATGTTTGCATTATTCCATTATTATATGACCAGTAATCTATGGCCACACCTTGTATTATATATTTTATGATATAGTAAATTTTCATCTACTATTATTACTATTATTATTATTATTATTATTATTATTATTATTATTATTATTATTATTATTATTATTATTATTATTATTATTATTATTATTATTATTATTATTATTATTATTATTATTATTATTATTATTATTATTATTATTATTATTATTATTATTATTATTATTATTATTATTATTATTATTATTATTATTATTATTATTATTATTATTATTATTATTATTATTATTATTATTATTATGCGGAGCTTATGTGCTGAGTGGACGTTCATTTTTTACTATCTCTACTATTTTAGCTAATTTTATTAATTATTATCTGATTTTTTATTTTTATTGTTGCCTATTTTTTGTTTTCTAAAGTGATTTGATATATTTAACATGGATAAGTGTGGCATTTGTGATACTTCGTTGCCTAAAAATGGCTATTATATTTCGTGTCATGGTTGTAATTGCAAAATGCATTACACGTGTTCAACGTTATCGGAAAATACATACAGACGTATGTCTATAGGTAAAAGACAAGCTTGGAGATGTGCTTTTTGTAGAGATTCTTTTTCTACTACTAATACAGAAATAAATTCTTCCCCGACATCGGATAGTTCAGTTTTGCAGCAGATTATGGAGAAATTGCAGTTGTTACCAGTTATTCATAATACATTATCGAAGCTGACGCAAACTGTTTCCAAAATGCAAGCTGATTTTGATATTTTGCATTCAAGGGTTGAAAAGAATAGTCAGGATATTTCTTATCTATCTTCTACTTATGATGCACATAACAATGATTTATCTTTGTTAAAATCTAAAGTGGAGACATTGGAAAGATTTCAAATGGCTTTTGAAATTGAGCTGCAGGGCATTCCTTATCAAAGTGATGAAGATTTGTTGCAAGCTGTTTCTAAAATAGCAAATAAAATTAATGTTGAACATTTTTCTAATAATGATTTAGAACAGGTATTTCGTACAAAGGCTAAGATGAATAAACCAGGACTTGTTATTGCTCGTTTTAACTCTCGAAATATGGCTAGATCTTTTTTGCGTAATAGGAAATCTGTTATTTTAGTATCAGATATTTTGCCTTTGGAAAATAATAATCAACGTATTTACATTAACCATTTTCCTGCCTCTTACGAGGCTCCTCATCGACATCTGACGTCACTATAACTCTGCCAGTTCTTATGCTAAAATATTCGTTTAACAGGTATTGAATAGATTTTTAAAAGTTCTGTAAGATGGTGCCCTCTTCCGAATTATTTTACAAGTAAAAAATAAAAAAAAACGCATTTAAACCTAAACAAAGAAAGAACATGAGTTGTGATTGGTTCTTAGCATGCTCTCAGCTGAAAAAGACATTGGATTGGCTGGAAAGAACAAAGAAACCGCCTGATCAAAGAAAATAAAGAAGAACACTGAGACTTTCATTTCGAATATGATTTTAAAGTATTATAAAAGAATATTTTGAGAAATTACAAATTATTTTCGAGAGAATACTAAAAAAAAACAAAATTATTTTCGAAAAATATTGAAGATTTTAGTAAAAATATTTAAGATTTAGTAAAAAAAAATATTTACTTTTCTATAATGTAAAAGTCGACCTTTTTGTTTATATTATAGCTTTTATGTTGCCGAAATTGAATATTTTAGAATAAATAAATAGCAATTTATTTTTGAAAGAACTTTCATTCTCTTCATAACCTGAAAAATTAGTAATATACTTTTTATAAACGTATCTGAGTTGAATTTAATATTATAGGCGAATATGTTTTAACAATAGGCTTTGTCTTCAGTTTGTGAGTTGGCCAATTAAAAGATTTGATTTTTACCTCATACAACCCTGAACGGATTTCCTTGGCTACTCGGCAGCTGTTTTGGAAAGCGAAGCAAAAAATGTGTGACCAAATACAAGGTGTGGCGTTTATCCGAAATGGTTTGGTACATATCAGAAATGACAATAATTCTCCTACTGTTGTTATAAAAAGTGAAGCAGATTTATCCTCCATCTGATTTTCATTATCTAGTATACGATCTCATAACATTCCGGATTATAAAGACTTAAACATTTTTCATTTGAATACTCATTTTGATGAATTCAATGTATTCTTAAATGGACTTAAAATAAATTATGATATTATTATTCTGTCTGAAACATGGATTTCTAATGAGGAACAATATTTATATGTTTTGGACGGTTATAAGAGTTTACTAGCACCACGTTCGTATTCGCGATAAGGAGGTCTAATGATTTTTATAAAAAATGTCTTAAATTATATTTATGAGATTCTCAGGTTTACAACCGCTGAATCAATATTGGTAACACTTAATTTTCCAAACGGAGTTCTCTCATTAATAGCAATATATAGATCGTGTACTAGTTCTATTACAACATTTATTTATGAACTTGATAATTTGTTATCTAATTTGTGTTCGTCTTCTGTTGTAATGATTGGTGATATAAATATTGATTTATTGAGTGGGGAACATAATTCTACCTGTGGATATTTGGATTTATTATATAGTTGTGGTTTTGATCAGTTGATTTTTTCACCTACGCGCATAATGCCAAATTGTAAATCTCTGCTTGATCATATTTTTATTAGACTGGATCAGGATTATAATTTTGAATCTGGTGTATCTGAATTAAATATTACTGATCATTTTGCAATTTTTTTTAAAATTGTCTATGATTCGTAATAATTTGATTAGCTGTAGGTATGTTGATAAATTATCACATATTAAATTAAATCGTTTATTATCTATTCAAAACTGGGATTGTATTTTTGATTTGGATAATGTTGATAAAGCTTTTTTAGAATTGCAAAATATTTGTTGTTCTTTGATTGATAAGGCTACTTGTCGTATTAAACTAAATAATAAAAATAGAAAACGTTTTTTGTGGATTTCAGATCAGTTGATTGAAAAAATTAATTATAGAAATAGGTTAAAACGTTCTGCCAGTTCAATTGTCTTAAAGCAGATTAATAAAGAAATTAAATGTGATATTAAAATAGCAAAATCGAATTATTATAGGGAATTTCTTTGTAATAAAAATGTTTCTTTAAAGTGGAAAGCAATAAACTCTTTGGTTAAAAAATCTTCTGATCAAATTACTTATGTTAAGAATAATGATGTCATGTTAGAAGTACAAGGTAATGAAAAATATGTGGCTGATCTTTTTAATAATTTCTTTGTATATAAACCACACATAGAACCATCTATTAATGATATGACTTCTACATTTTTCTGATACTTTCTTTTGTTCAAATGTTTCTGATGTTCAGTTATCACATCTGATCCACGATTTAAAAAATGTTCGCACTTCTGGATTAGATAAATTAACATCCCAAATTGTGAAAGATAATAAATTAGCTTTTATACCTGTATTAGTTTATTTGTTTAACCTATCTTTATCTTCTGGTGTATTTCCTGAATGTTTGAAAGTAGGGATTATTACACCCATTTTTAAAAAAGGTGATCCTTTGATTATTAGCAATTATAGACCTATTTCTATAATATCTGTTGTTGCTAAATTATTTGAGATGGCAGTTAAAGATAAGATGATGTCATTTTTGAATGTTCATAAAGTGTTTTCTGTGTATCAGTTTGGCTTTGTTGCTGGAAAGAGTACTTTAGATGCTATTTATAACCATGTACTTAATGTGACATTATCATTGGATAAGGGTCTCAAGACAGCAGCTGTTTATTTGGATTTATCCAAAGCATTCGACTCTGTTAATCATACAGTTTTGTTACATTGTTTGTGTTCATATGGTTTTAGAGGTCATTTTGCTTCTTGGTTGTTAAGTTACATGAAGGATAGGAGACAGGCTACTAAAATACATTGGTATTATTGGAGAATTTGGATTAGTTAATCATGGTGTTCCACAAGGTTCTGTACTTGGCCCTATACTGTTTTTAATTTATATAAATGACATTTTTAATTTATCTTTGAATTCAAAGATTTATGTGTTTGCTGATGATATTGCTTTGTCTTGTGATGCTGTTTCATATAGTATTCTGGAGCAATTGATTAATAAAGATCTAGAATTAATAAGTAACTGGCTTATGATAAATTATTTAACGGTTAATAGTAATAAAACCAGAGGTATTCTGTTCTCTTATAAACACTGCACACATTCAATTAGTATTAGGATTTGTAATCAGTATAATATTCATTCAAAAAATAATTGTACATGTTGTAACATTAGTTTTGTTGATAATTATTGCTATTTAGGCATTTATATTGATTCAAGGTTATCTTGGTCTAAACACATTGTCTACTTATGTTCTCGATTACGTAAAATTAATTATTTATTTTATTATCTGGTTAAATTCATACCTAGATCTACTTTGATGACTATATATTTTGCTTGTTATCAGAATATATTATGTTACAATATTTCCATTTGGGGTGGCTCTACTGATTACTCACTATCTCAATTACATACTTTGCAAAATTATACAATGCTTATTATTTTTGGTAGACATAGATTGACCTCTGTGTGAGATATATATGTCAATTCTGGTGTGTTGTCTGTTTCTAAACTATATAAGTTTAGAATTATCATTGATATATATCGTCGTCACTTTTTACTGTGTCGTAAAGAATCAATTATAAATACCCGCTTGGCTAACAAATTTCAACTGGTGGTTCCAGATTTTTCTTTAGAAAGTAGTCGCAGGCAATTTAGTTACAATGGACTCAGGCTCTTTAATTTTTTATTACTGACTGTTCAATTGATGTTAATAATTTGTCTTTTTATATTTTTAAAAATTATTTAAAATTTTGGTTATTGTCTCATGTGTAATATATTGATTAATTAATGTGTATGTATATATATTGCAGAGACTTTGATTATATGGTGATTCTGAACTGAGATCAGACCCATATAAATATCTGGCTTGCTAGGCTGAGTTTGAAGACTTTACCGGTCTGAAAAATTCACACTTGCAATCTGATAGAAACGTTTTGCATAAACACTTGAGAGTCAGTGTTTTAGATCTAGTTTCTATACTCTATCCCCCACTGAGGAGAGCAAACCAACTTGAAATCAGCTGATCTGGGTGTGAGCAAATGAAAGAGGTAGTTAATTTCTGACTCTTTTTTCGTTTATGTAAAACAAATCTTATACTTGTTCGGCGGTTTTGGTATAGCACCATCTTTTGAACATAAATAACAAGTGATAGCAGGTTACGTGATTAACTTGTTTTTGTTTTTTCATAAATGTACCTTTAAAGTTTTCTTGCAATGATATATATTGCAGAGACTTTGATTATATGGTGATTCTGAACTGAGATCAGACCCATATAAATATCTGGCTTGCTAGGCTGAGTTTGAAGACTTTACCGGTCTGAAAAATTCACGCTTGCAATCTGATAGAAATGTTTTGCATAAACACTTGAGAGTCAGTGTTTTAGATCTAGTTTCTATACTCTATCCCCCACTGAGGAGAGCAAACCAGCTTGAATTCAGCTGATCTGGGGGTGAGCAAATGAAAGAGGTAGTTAATTTCTGACTCTTTTTTCGTTTATGTAAAACAAATCTTACACTTGTTCGGCGGTTTTGGTATAGTGCCATCTTTTGAACATAAATAACAAGTGATAGCAGGTTACGTGATTAACTTGTTTTTGTTTTTTCATAAATGTACCTTTAAAGTTTTCTTGCAATGATATATATTGCAGAGACTTTGATTATATGGTGATTCTGAACTGAGATCAGACCCATATAAATATCTGGCTTGCTAGGCTGAGTTTGAAGACTTTACCGGTCTGAAAAATTCACACTTGCAATCTGATAGAAACGTTTTGCATAAACACTTGAGAGTCAGTGTTTTAGATCTAGTTTCTATACTCTATCCCCCACTGAGGAGAGCAAACCAGCTTGAAATCAGCTGATCTGGGGGTGAGCAAATGAAAGAGGTAGTTAATTTCTGACTCTTTTTTCGTTTATGTAAAACAAATCTTACACTTGTTCGGCGGTTTTGGTATAGTGCCATCTTTTGAACATAAATAACAAGTGATAGCAGGTTACGTGATTAACTTGTTTTTGTTTTTTCATAAATGTACCTTTAAAGTTTTCTTGCAATGATATATATTGCAGAGACTTTGATTATATGGTGATTCTGAACTGAGATCAGACCCATATAAATATCTGGCTTGCTAGGCTGAGTTTGAAGACTTTACCGGTCTGAAAAATTCACGCTTGCAATCTGATAGAAACGTTTTGCATAAACACTTGAGAGTCAGTGTTTTAGATCTAGTTTCTATACTCTATCCCCCACTGAGGAGAGCAAACCAGCTTGAAATCAGCTGATCTGGGGGTGAGCAAATGAAAGAGGTAGTTAATTTCTGACTCTTTTTTCGTTTATGTAAAACAAATCTTACACTTGTTCGGCGGTTTTGGTATAGCACCATCTTTTGAACATAAATAACAAGTGATAGCAGGTTACGTGATTAACTTGTTTTTGTTTTTTCATAAAGGTACCTTTAAAGTTTTCTTGCAATGATATATATTGCAGAGACTTTGATTATATGGTGATTCTGAACTGAGATCAGACCCATATAAATATCTGGCTTGCTAGGCTGAGTTTGAAGACTTTACCGGTCTGAAAAATTCACACTTGCAATCTGATAGAAACGTTTTGCATAAACACTTGAGAGTCAGTGTTTTAGATCTAGTTTCTATACTCTATCCCCCACTGAGGAGAGCAAACCAGCTTGAAATCAGCTGATCTGGGGGTGAGCAAATGAAAGAGGTAGTTAATTTTTGACTCTTTTTTCGTTTATGTAAAACAAATCTTACACTTGTTCGGCGGTTTTGATATAGCGCCATCTTTTGAACATAAATAACAAGTGATAGCAGGTTACGTGATTAACTTGTTTTTGTTTTTTCATAAATGTACCTTTAAAGTTTTCTTGCAATGATATATATTGCAGAGACTTTGATTATATGGTGATTCTGAACTGAGATCAGACCCATATAAATATCTGGCTTGCTAGGCTGAGTTTGAAGACTTTGCCGGTCTGAAAAATTCACACTTGCAATCTGATAGAAACGTTTTGCATAAACACTTGAGAGTCAGTGTTTTAGATCTAGTTTCTATACTCTATCCCCCACTGAGGAGAGCAAACCAGCTTGAAATCAGCTGATCTGGGGGTGAGCAAATGAAAGAGGTAGTTAATTTCTGACTCTTTTTTCGTTTATGTAAAACAAATCTTACACTTGTTCGGCGGTTTTGGTATAGCACCATCTTTTGAACATAAATAACAAGTGATAGCAGGTTACATGATTAACTTGTTTTTGTTTTTTCATAAATGTACCTTTAAAGTTTTCTTGCAATGATATATATTGCAGAGACTTTGATTATATGGTGATTCTGAACTGAGATCAGACCCATATAAATATCTGGCTTGCTAGGCTGAGTTTGAAGACTTTACCGGTCTGAAAAATTCACGCTTGCAATCTGATAGAAATGTTTTGCATAAACACTTGAGAGTCATTGTTTTAGATCTAGTTTCTATACTCTATCCCCCACTGAGGAGAGCAAACCAGCTTGAATTCAGCTGATCTGGGGGTGAGCAAATGAAAGAGGTAGTTAATTTCTGACTCTTTTTTCGTTTATGTAAAACAAATCTTACACTTGTTCGGCGGATTTGGTATAGCGCCATCTTTTGAACATAAATAACAAGTGATAGCAGGTTACGTGATTAACTTGTTTTTGTTTTTTCATAAATGTACCTTTAAAGTTTTCTTGCAATGATATATATTGCAGAGACTTTGATTATATGGTGATTCTGAACTGAGATCAGACCCATATAAATATCTGGCTTACTAGGCTGAGTTTGAAGACTTTACCGGTCTGAAAAATTCACGCTTGCAGTCTGATAGAAACGTTTTGCATAAACACTTGAGAGTCAGTGTTTTAGATCTAGTTTCTATACTCTATCCCCCACTGAGGAGAGCAAACCAGCTTGAAATCAGCTGATCTGGGGGTGAGCAAATGAAAGAGGTAGTTAATTTCTGACTCTTTTTTCGTTTATGTAAAACAAATCTTACACTTGTTCGGCAGTTTTGGTATAGCACCATCTTTTGAACATAAATAACAAGTGATAGCAGGTTACGTGATTAACTTGTTTTTGTTTTTTCATAAATGTACCTTTAAAGTTTTCTTGCAATGATATATATTGCAGAGACTTTGATTATATGGTGATTCTGAACTGAGATCAGACCCATATAAATATCTGGCTTGCTAGGCTGAGTTTGAAGACTTTACCGGTCTGAAAAATTCACGCTTGCAATCTGATAGAAACGTTTTGCATAAACACTTGAGAGTCAGTGTTTTAGATCTAGTTTCTATACTCTATCCCCCACTGAGGAGAGCAAACCGATCTGGGGGTGAGCAAATGAAAGAGGTAGTTAATTTCTGACTTTTTTTCGTTTATGTAAAACAAATCTTACACTTGTTCGGCGGTTTTGGTATAGCACCATCTTTTGAACATATATATATATATATATATTGTTTAATATATATATATATATATATGGTTGTATTTATTCTTATATTATTGGTTTTTGGTTTACTTGTTTTAGTATTTATAGTATAGTAATGTATTTTATTATTATTGTTGTTATTTTTGTTGGTGTTTTTGTTTTTGATTTGTAATTAATAATTTAAGAAAACTCCTAGCACAAGTTTATCTTGTTTGGAGTATTTCTCCTTTTATATATATATGTGTGTATTGTTTGATTAATAATAAATAAATAAATAAATAAATAAAAATAATAAATAATAATAATAATAATAATAATAATAATAATAATAATAATAATAATAATAATAATAATAATAATTATTATTATTATTATTATTATTATTATTATTATTATTATTATTATTATTATTATTATTATTATTTATTATTATTATTATTATAATATTGATATAAATGTACCTTTAGAGTTTTCTTGCAATGATATATATTGCAGAGACTTTGATTATATGGTGATTCTGAACTGAGATCAGACCCATATAAATATCTAGCTTGCTAGGCTGGGTTTGAAGACTTTACCGGTCTGAAAAATTCACGCTTGCAATCTGATAGAAACGTTTTGCATAAACACTTGAGAGTCAGTGTTTTAGATCTAGTTTCTATACTCTATCTCCCACTGAGGATAGCAAACCAGCTTGAAATCAGCTGATCTGGGAGTGAGCAAATGAAAGAGGTAGTTAATTTCTGACTCTTTTTTCGTTTATGTAAAACAAATCTTACACTTGTTCGGCGGTTTTGGTATAGCGCCATCTTTTGGACATAAATAACAAGTGATAGCAGGTTACGTGATTAACTTGTATTTGTTTTTTCATAAATGTACCTTTAGAGTTTTCTTGCAATGATATATATTGCAGAGACTTTGATTATATGGTGATTCTGAACTGAGATCAGACCCATATAAATATCTAGCTTGCTAGGCTGGGTTTGAAGACTTTACCGGTCTGAAAAATTCACGCTTGCAATCTGATAGAAACGTTTTGCATAAACACTTGAGAGTCAGTGTTTTAGATCTAGTTTCTATACTCTATCTCCCACTGAGGATAGCAAACCAGCTTGAAATCAGCTGATCTGGGAGTGAGCAAATGAAAGAGGTAGTTAATTTCTGACTCTTTTTTCGTTTATGTAAAACAAATCTTACACTTGTTCGGCGGTTTTGGTATAGCGCCATCTTTTGGACATAAATAACAAGTGATAGCAGGTTACGTGATTAACTTGTATTTGTTTTTTCATAAATGTACCTTTAGAGTTTTCTTGCAATGATATATATTGCAGAGACTTTGATTATATGGTGATTCTGAACTGAGATCAGACCCATATAAATATCTAGCTTGCTAGGCTGGGTTTGAAGACTTTACCGGTCTGAAAAATTCACGCTTGCAATCTGATAGAAACGTTTTGCATAAACACTTGAGAGTCAGTGTTTTAGATCTAGTTTCTATACTCTATCTCCCACTGAGGATAGCAAACCAGCTTGAAATCAGCTGATCTGGGAGTGAGCAAATGAAAGAGGTAGTTAATTTCTGACTCTTTTTTCGTTTATGTAAAACAAATCTTACACTTGTTCGGCGGTTTTGGTATAGCGCCATCTTTTGGACATAAATAACAAGTGATAGCAGGTTACGTGATTAACTTGTATTTGTTTTTTCATAAATGTACCTTTAGAGTTTTCTTGCAATGATATATATTGCAGAGACTTTGATTATATGGTGATTCTGAACTGAGATCAGACCCATATAAATATCTAGCTTGCTAGGCTGGGTTTGAAGACTTTACCGGTCTGAAAAATTCACGCTTGCAATCTGATAGAAACGTTTTGCATAAACACTTGAGAGTCAGTGTTTTAGATCTAGTTTCTATACTCTATCTCCCACTGAGGATAGCAAACCAGCTTGAAATCAGCTGATCTGGGAGTGAGCAAATGAAAGAGGTAGTTAATTTCTGACTCTTTTTTCGTTTATGTAAAACAAATCTTACACTTGTTCGGCGGTTTTGGTATAGCGCCATCTTTTGGACATAAATAACAAGTGATAGCAGGTTACGTGATTAACTTGTATTTGTTTTTTCATAAATGTACCTTTAGAGTTTTCTTGCAATGATATATATTGCAGAGACTTTGATTATATGGTGATTCTGAACTGAGATCAGACCCATATAAATATCTAGCTTGCTAGGCTGGGTTTGAAGACTTTACCGGTCTGAAAAATTCACGCTTGCAATCTGATAGAAACGTTTTGCATAAACACTTGAGAGTCAGTGTTTTAGATCTAGTTTCTATACTCTATCTCCCACTGAGGATAGCAAACCAGCTTGAAATCAGCTGATCTGGGAGTGAGCAAATGAAAGAGGTAGTTAATTTCTGACTCTTTTTTCGTTTATGTAAAACAAATCTTACACTTGTTCGGCGGTTTTGGTATAGCGCCATCTTTTGGACATAAATAACAAGTGATAGCAGGTTACGTGATTAACTTGTATTTGTTTTTTCATAAATGTACCTTTAGAGTTTTTTCTTGCAATGATATATATTGCAGAGACTTTGATTATATGGTGATTCTGAACTGAGATCAGACCCATATAAATATCTAGCTTGCTAGGCTGGGTTTGAAGACTTTACCGGTCTGAAAAATTCACGCTTGCAATCTGATAGAAACGTTTTGCATAAACACTTGAGAGTCAGTGTTTTAGATCTAGTTTCTATACTCTATCTCCCACTGAGGATAGCAAACCAGCTTGAAATCAGCTGATCTGGGAGTGAGCAAATGAAAGAGGTAGTTAATTTCTGACTCTTTTTTCGTTTATGTAAAACAAATCTTACACTTGTTCGGCGGTTTTGGTATAGCGCCATCTTTTGGACATAAATAACAAGTGATAGCAGGTTACGTGATTAACTTGTATTTGTTTTTTCATAAATGTACCTTTAGAGTTTTCTTGCAATGATATATATTGCAGAGACTTTGATTATATGGTGATTCTGAACTGAGATCAGACCCATATAAATATCTAGCTTGCTAGGCTGGGTTTGAAGACTTTACCGGTCTGAAAAATTCACGCTTGCAATCTGATAGAAACGTTTTGCATAAACACTTGAGAGTCAGTGTTTTAGATCTAGTTTCTATACTCTATCTCCCACTGAGGATAGCAAACCAGCTTGAAATCAGCTGATCTGGGAGTGAGCAAATGAAAGAGGTAGTTAATTTCTGACTCTTTTTTCGTTTATGTAAAACAAATCTTACACTTGTTCGGCGGTTTTGGTATAGCGCCATCTTTTGGACATAAATAACAAGTGATAGCAGGTTACGTGATTAACTTGTATTTGTTTTTTCATAAATGTACCTTTAGAGTTTTCTTGCAATGATATATATTGCAGAGACTTTGATTATATGGTGATTCTGAACTGAGATCAGACCCATATAAATATCTAGCTTGCTAGGCTGGGTTTGAAGACTTTACCGGTCTGAAAAATTCACGCTTGCAATCTGATAGAAACGTTTTGCATAAACACTTGAGAGTCAGTGTTTTAGATCTAGTTTCTATACTCTATCTCCCACTGAGGATAGCAAACCAGCTTGAAATCAGCTGATCTGGGAGTGAGCAAATGAAAGAGGTAGTTAATTTCTGACTCTTTTTTCGTTTATGTAAAACAAATCTTACACTTGTTCGGCGGTTTTGGTATAGCGCCATCTTTTGGACATAAATAACAAGTGATAGCAGGTTACGTGATTAACTTGTATTTGTTTTTTCATAAATGTACCTTTAGAGTTTTCTTGCAATGATATATATTGCAGAGACTTTGATTATATGGTGATTCTGAACTGAGATCAGACCCATATAAATATCTAGCTTGCTAGGCTGGGTTTGAAGACTTTACCGGTCTGAAAAATTCACGCTTGCAATCTGATAGAAACGTTTTGCATAAACACTTGAGAGTCAGTGTTTTAGATCTAGTTTCTATACTCTATCTCCCACTGAGGATAGCAAACCAGCTTGAAATCAGCTGATCTGGGAGTGAGCAAATGAAAGAGGTAGTTAATTTCTGACTCTTTTTTCGTTTATGTAAAACAAATCTTACACTTGTTCGGCGGTTTTGGTATAGCGCCATCTTTTGGACATAAATAACAAGTGATAGCAGGTTACGTGATTAACTTGTATTTGTTTTTTCATAAATGTACCTTTAGAGTTTTCTTGCAATGATATATATTGCAGAGACTTTGATTATATGGTGATTCTGAACTGAGATCAGACCCATATAAATATCTAGCTTGCTAGGCTGGGTTTGAAGACTTTACCGGTCTGAAAAATTCACGCTTGCAATCTGATAGAAACGTTTTGCATAAACACTTGAGAGTCAGTGTTTTAGATCTAGTTTCTATACTCTATCTCCCACTGAGGATAGCAAACCAGCTTGAAATCAGCTGATCTGGGAGTGAGCAAATGAAAGAGGTAGTTAATTTCTGACTCTTTTTTCGTTTATGTAAAACAAATCTTACACTTGTTCGGCGGTTTTGGTATAGCGCCATCTTTTGGACATAAATAACAAGTGATAGCAGGTTACGTGATTAACTTGTATTTGTTTTTTCATAAATGTACCTTTAGAGTTTTCTTGCAATGATATATATTGCAGAGACTTTGATTATATGGTGATTCTGAACTGAGATCAGACCCATATAAATATCTAGCTTGCTAGGCTGGGTTTGAAGACTTTACCGGTCTGAAAAATTCACGCTTGCAATCTGATAGAAACGTTTTGCATAAACACTTGAGAGTCAGTGTTTTAGATCTAGTTTCTATACTCTATCTCCCACTGAGGATAGCAAACCAGCTTGAAATCAGCTGATCTGGGAGTGAGCAAATGAAAGAGGTAGTTAATTTCTGACTCTTTTTTCGTTTATGTAAAACAAATCTTACACTTGTTCGGCGGTTTTGGTATAGCGCCATCTTTTGGACATAAATAACAAGTGATAGCAGGTTACGTGAT
>JAQFVV010013122.1:147919-248441 GCA_028023455.1 Epiperipatus broadwayi
TTATTATTACTTTTCAAAGAACTTTATTAAGCAATCAAGGGTTACATAGTTTATTACATATAGTATGATACATGAATTTGATACATTTAGTATAATAACCATGGTATAATGACATGTACATAAGAGATATAAAAAATATAAATGAGCATTAAAAAAAAATACTAAAAGAAATGATATATATATATATACATGAGAAATGAATTGGACAATTAGTTACTTCTTAAATTAGAGTACATAAAAAATATGCATGAGCATTAAAAATATTACTAAAAACAAAAATTATATGTATATACAAGAGAGATTAAATGGACAGTCAGTTAAAAAAAAATTACTAATATATATATATATATATATATGAGAAATAATATGGACAGTCAGTTACTTCTTAAATTAGAGTACATCTATACAGAAAAAAATATCTCAAACTGGAGAAAAATTATGTAAGTTTATTCAGGTCTCTTTTTCATTATCTCACTGGGGTGACAAAAATGGGACATTATTACTTTGTGCTAGGATCTAAGGTTTTTATTCATTAAAGACCAAGTGTCTTGAAAGACTTTTTCTGATGTGATTTTTTTGTCTTTTTCTCTAATACTTTCCAATTTGATTAAAAAGGTGTTTGGGTGTCTTCTAGGGTTATTATTGTACATGAATGTACATCTGGTCCACCATAGTGCTTATAGAATAAAAGTGCTTGCCTGAATTTGTGCATATATACCCTTACTGAATGTTTTAAATAAATAGTGCATGTTGACATGCATTTTATTAAATAGTCTAGGGATTGCTATCTGTATATTGTCAAAGCATTGACAGTCAAAGAATAGATGAGCTTGTGCTTCCATTTCTCTGCGACAAAGTGTGCATTGAGCATCAACTCTCTTGCACTGTCTTTTATATTTATAAAAATAAAGAGTAGGGAGGTATTCCAGATTTAGTCTAAATAAAAAGTCAAAGAATTTTGGCTCCAAGTTCCAAAACCTAAATTTTCTAATTATTTGATGGTTATTGAGATTTAAAATTGACTTACACTCATCATTAATTGAATGTGGTTGGAGAAGTGAATGGACTGCCCAATATCTATATTTATTCAAGGGAGGGTGAAAATGAAGGTTATCAATGGAGAGCAAAGAGTCAATAAGGTTTTTCCAATAGCCTTTTAAAGGTGGTGGTCTATCAGTGGGTGTAATTTTAAATATAGAAGCAATTTGAGGGAATAATTTAGTAATAGATGAGATGAGGTTTAGTGTTTTCTGTATTTTAAATGTGTTAACTGAATGGAGTCCCATCCCATTATGAATTAGTTGACACTGAAGTTTTCTGATCAAGGTGGAAACGATACATTGACCCCATAAAAGGTTTCTGAGCATTGAGTAGATATATGTAAGAAAAGCTTTTGCGTAAATAACTACTGGAGTATAATATATAATTCTTGTATTGATTAGCATGTTGAATAGTGATACTTTTGTGTAAACTGAGAGATAAATTTTTATGAGCGAGCTCGTTATATTTTCAATTTTTATTTTGAGTATGTTCTGGATTTTTACTCACATTGCTGCATTACTCAGATGGAACGGGAAACCCAAAAAAGGGGTAGGCTTTCCTTTAAAGAAAGGATGCTGGATAAGCTGTTCATTAAAAATTTTCCATGCACATGATTTATCAGCATTGAATTTAAGTTTATATTCCCTTGAGTATTCTTCCAGTATTTGCAACAGCATTGGCAGATATTTTTTATTTGGCAGGAACACCATGATATCATCCATGAAGGCTAAGCATGGTATGTTGGTATTTATTCTCGAAATGTATATGCCAGGTATTCTTTTTTCAATTTTTTTCAAGAGTGAGTTTATTTATGTTGTGAATAAGATGGCACTTAATGGAGATCCTTGTGGAATGGAGCAGTAACGGTTGAAGGAAGGTGAGTACTTTCCATTCATTGTAAGGTGTATTTCTCTATTAATCAAGAGGTTGGTAATAATGTATAGTATTGATCTAGGAATTGGTGTATCTACTAATACATAAATAAGTTTTCCAATTGGAACTGTGTCAAAGAGCTATTGGACTATGTTTGTTCCTGTTTCTTATGTCATCAATAATTGTTTTGACTAGGATCACAACTTGTCTGGTAGATAATCCTTTTTTTGCAAACTGCCATCTCGAAATCATTGGTAGGATATGAGGTTCAATTTTGTTTTTTATTACAGATTCAAGGATTTTGATTCCAAGGGGTCTCATAGATATAGGCTGTATGTTTTTGACAGTCGAGATTTGTTTCTGGTTTTTTGTGAAATGGGACTAGTAGTATGGGATATAGGCCTTCAAAGAAATATAGTTTTTTTGCTAAAAAATTTGCCAATCTTGACAAGTATTTAGCAATAAAGTGTCCAAGATGAGCATACACAAATTTAGGTATACCATGTATTTCTGGGTGTCAAGAGTCAGGTATATCTGCCATTTTCTTAATGAATTCTTCTGGAACAAATAAAATGTCATCTTCTGGTATTCCAAAATAATGTGGCTTTGGATGAAATATTTCACTACTTTGAAAGGCATTTTTAAAATGTAAATATAATGAGTTAAGAATGTTATTACCAGATACCACCTCATTTTGAATTTTAAGTGCACTAGGGACTCTAATTTTTGGGGGTTGACCCAATGCCCAGTGAATGTATTGTCTTGACCATATATGAGGTTTGTTTAGATATATATTTCTTTTTTTAATAGACAGATATTCTCCGAGTGTTTTGCATGTGGAAAAATAAGCTTTTCTCAGAGCAGCAATTCTAGGGTATTCTTCAGTCTTTGATGTAGAGTAAATAATTCTCTTGTGCAGCTATCTCATCAGCAAGTACTAGCAATTTTGTCAGTGGGGAAGAAATCCATGTAATATGGTTAATTGTGTGACAGACAATATCCACATAAGAAATCCATGCTTGCAGAGGATCCAAGTCTAGCTTCATCATTTTGAAGATTGCTATGTAGATTTCAGAAAACAGAAATTCTGTGGTTCGATTTGGAAGTAAAATTTAGATTGTTTTATTAGTTGATAATTGTGTTTTATATGATAAGTCAATGTTTATGGTGACAAACAATGCTAGGTGATCTGATAGTGTTGAGTTATTGAAAGATATTTTAATCATATGATGAAGCATAGGAGAATAGAAGACCAAGTCAATCAGTGAAGAATGTCTACCATTGTTAAATGATACTGTATTATTTGGTAAACATCCTTCTCTATTCATCAGAGGAATTGTGAGTCTGTGAAGCCATTTCTTAATAAATTGCCCATAAGACATGTTGAAGTCCCCCAATAATAAACATGGATATGGTGATGATGCAAGGAGGGAGTTAATTGTCAATACTAGCATATTTACTATTGTCAGTCCTGGTGGTATATATACAAAACCTATGTTTAGAACTATTGCTTGATGATTTAATGTGATGATCATTATATGAGAGTCCATGTAAAGTATTCTAAATGATTCGAATGGGCATGTTTTATTGATAATTGCACCCATGCCTGTTGATGGTGTAATGGATGTTCTTGAGAAAATAGAGAAACCATGATTATGTAAATTGTCTGATGGTTCTATACATGAGCTGTCATGTATTTTTGTTTGAAGCAAACCAAACACTTGGGGTTGGGTAATACTAAGCCATTTAGAGAGGTCCATGACTCTTGCCACAGAGTTTAAACCAATTACATTACAAGCCCCAATTTTTACTTTCATATTGATTTATAAGAAATTGTATACAATACTATGTCAAAAGCAAAATGGTTATGCATACTACTCACCCTCCATCTCTTGACTATAATCCATGTCATTGGAAAAAAGCCCTAACTCTGATAAATCATGTTGGCTCTGCACCTCAGGAGAGATTGAACAAGTTGCATTTTTGGAAGCTGGGTTTAGATCATCATCGAAAACTGACCAGGGTGTGATTTTGTTGGCTTCATTTAGTAGATCATTTTTTAATATATTTGCAATCTCATTGTTGAGGTTTAAGTTGGCAATTTTTACTTTTTGTGTTGTATGTGTAAGTTGATAGTTTCTTCTTCTTCACTGGAATCTTGTAATTGAGTCCCTTTTTTGGTACACGCTTCTTGTGTGGAGGCCGACCTGGTTTTCTCATTTCCATGGTCCTGCTTGTGTTTATTTGTGACAAACTTGGCACTGTTTCATCCATGATAAGCATGGGTTTTTTATTTTTAATATAACTTTGTACTATTCCATCCATGATATTGGTAGAGGGTTTATTTTTTATGACAGTGGTACTTGGATTTTCTGCATTTTTTAGTATGCCATCCATATCGACTTTAGTTGTATTGTCTGCTTCTAATTTACTTTCAAAGTTAATAAGTAAATCATTAGTTTCTTGCATATCTGTTTCACAGGTTGCATTGTCTTGTGCTTTATTCTCTGGGCAACTCGGTGTGTGTGTGTGTGTTTATCTTATTACAATGTATGCATCATATATTAATACAGCTGTTTGCCAAATGACCTCTTTGGCCACACTGGAAGCACAGGTTTTAATCTATATATAATCAGAAGTAGGTTGCTTTGTGATCAGTGATTTGCATAGGTATGTTTAGCGGTTCCACATTATTATGTAATTTGACTTTGTACCATAGTTATTGCTATAGACTGGGGCAGAGGTATCTTTTTGGTAAATTGGTTGGAAGTGTATCACAGTTCCAAATGGTTCAATTAATCTTTTAAAATCATTGACAGTATAATTTAAAAAGCATTTTTCAAGATGCCCGAAATAATATTCTGTCTATTCTGGTTTATTATTATAAGCACGTAATTGCGGAGGGTTTTGATATTTTTTAAAAAAAGATTTCTTTGCTCTGTATTAAAGAATTCTAGAATTAGATATCAAGAGTTGAGGTGATCCACTATTTGTTGAATACTATCCCATAAATTGTTGCAGGTAAGAGATTCATATAATAATTCCTTAGGGAAATTTATATAATGAGCAGTTCAGATCAGTAATTGCTATGGTGACAGACTGTTCTGTAAAGAATCATTTAAAGGAAGCAAACAGGCCCTTTGGCACCATATCATTAAAATTCTCCGAGATGGTCTGCAGTTGATCTTCCATCCACATAATTGGGGAGCATACTTGGTTTTCTTCATTTGAGGTGGCTTTTAAGTCCAATTCTGCTATATCCACTGTCGTTGTTTTCCTAAATCTTGGATTTGATTCTAATTTCTTATTTATAAAGAAAGTGTTTTTATTTGAAACTTTATCTTTAGCTAGTGATTTAGTAATGTCAGCATATGTGGGTGGATTTTCTCCACGTGGCTTTGGACTAGTGGCGGCCATGTTAATATTATTTCCAGCCGCCAACAGCAAAGGTGATTTAATTACAGATGTATACTCAATATACACACAATATATATATAAGTACTTGCCTTCATCTTATTCAGAAGTCACAATTTTGAGGGTTTAACTCCAGTAAAAATATGATTAATAAATGATAGTAGTTAGACATTCATTCACAATGATCAGAGCGTACTCGCATATGCGCACTTTTATTATTATTATTATTATTATTATTATTATTATTATTATTATTATTATTATTATTATTATTATTATTATTATTATTATTATTATTATTATTATTATTATTATTATTATTATTATTATTATTATTATTATTATTATTATTATTATTATTATTATTATTATTATTATTATTATTATTATTATTATTATTATTATTATTATTATTATTATTATTATTATTATTATTATTATTATTATTATTATTATTACTATTATTATAGTCCACAATATTTCAATATGTTTAAACTAGTAAGAAAAATATAATTAAAACAGGAAAAACTCTCCATACAGTATTGCCACTCAATGCTATTCAGAGTAATAAATGGATGTCGGAAGGCTTGTGCATAAAATCCCCATCTAGTACCTATCATCCAATATTCTCAAACTAGTTTCTGGCTTATGGCCTTTGTTAGTGAGGAGCCTTCGTTCTGAGAACACTGTACCTAGATCTTATGATCTAATGTAACCCTCCAGCAGCCATATTTTATCTCTACTTTACTACAAAACTATGAGACTTAAATTGAAAACAATAATATTTTCAATCCAAGCTCATCAGCTTATATAGTCATATAGATATGAACTCAATTCAGTACCTATAAATTTCGGTGTCTTTGGTAACCATAACACTCACTATGCTATTAGACAGAATTGGTTTTAAGCCAATAAATATCACATGATCACCATTTTTTATTTTTTCTTATTGCTGTTATTAAAATAGGCAGAACTCTTCATACAATATTGCCATTCAATGCAAGCCAGAGTAATCAATGCATGCCAGGAGGCTTGTGCATAAAATTCCCATACAGTGCCTACTCATCCAATAACCCCAGACTAGCTTCTGACTTGTGGCCTTCATCAGTGAGGAGTCTTGGATCTGAAAACACTGCATCTAGATCTTAGGATCTAATGCAACCTCCTGAAGCCAACTTTTATCTCTACTTTACTACAAAATTATAAGTCTTGAATTGAAAATACAATAATATTTTCAATACAAATACATCAGTTTATATAGTCATATAGGTCTGAACTCAGTTCAGTACCTATACATTTGGGTAGGCAGGATTGTTTTAACCTAATAAACATCACAACCATCATTAGTTGTGCTTGCTTATATTGCCACTCAATGCCAGCCAGAGTAATCAATACATGCCAGAAGGTTTGTGCATAAAATCCCCATCTAGTGCCTACTCATCCAATATCACCAGACTAGTTATTGACTTGTGGCCTTCATCAGCGAGCTTAGGTAGTTTTGCCTGTTTTAATAACAGTTATAACCAAGCATAAGAAATAGTGATCATATGATGTTTATTGGCTTAAAACCAATCCTGCCTAATAAGATAGTGGTGGCTATAATTATTGAAGAACCAAAAACACCAAAATGTATAGGTACTGAACTAAGTTAACACTTATATGATTATATAAACTGGTGATCTTGGACTGAAAATATTATAGTGTTTTCAATTTGACTCATATTTTTATAGTAAGGTAGAGATAAAAGGTGGCTGCTGGAGAATTGAATTAGATCCTAAGAGCTAGGTGCAGTGCTCTCGGATGCAAGGCTTCTCACTGATGAAAGTCACAAGCCAGAAACTACTCTGGGGATATTGGATGAGTAGGCACTAGAAGAGTATTTTATGCACAAGCCTTTGGGTATCCATTGATTACTCTGGCTTGCATTGAGTGGCATTACTGAATGGAGAGTTTTGCATGTTTAATAACAGTTATAAACAAGCATAAGAAATGGTGATCATGTGATTTATATTGGCTTAAAATGTAATTAACTAAATTTGTATGATTTTCTTATTTATGGTGTAGTTAGTCATGCGAACACATATTTATTATTAAGAAAACATTGGTTGTTTACGTTTGTTATTATCTTAAATTTTAAAATTCACATAAATATTTAATTATAGTATAATATAGTTGGGTACAATAAATGCTTTTTTCTATCCAGTTATATATTGGTTAAAACTTTATTTGTAGTGATTTAACTCATAACTATTCATTGTTTTATATATAACATTTATTTATTTTTAAAAACCCTCATAAGGTCTAATAGCCATACATTTTGATATATTTTGTAACTATTTATATATGAATAATAAGAATATGTATATGAAAATAATGTTGAAATAAAAATATTACTGTTTTAAAATCAACTAGGCTAACGGGAATCGATAGATCTAAGGAAGGTTACAAAGTGTTCATGAAGATAATAACTTCCAGGGTCAACATCGATTAAAGTAGCTTTAAAATTCGTAAGCAAAATATTAATAGATACATTTAGTTTGCAAAAGCAATAAAAAAGTTAATAATCAGGTCTATGAAATGAATATGGAATTTGAATTATGAATTAGGTGATAAATAAATTAATATGTAGACGATTAAATGGATGATGAAAACAAATAATAATTAAATAGTCAAAAATAAACAAACTTAGGAGTGAGGAGAAGTGATGAATAATTAAGATGAAAAAATAGGAGCCAATTAAGGATGAATTAATCATGAAAATGAGTTAGGATGAAATGGGGATAAAAAAATAAAGATCCAAATGAAATATGAGAACAATGTTCATGATGAAGAATAAAATCTGAACTATAAAACTAATATTGTGTTAAATAACAATAAGATAAAAATAAAATAAGATATGTCTTCTAAGCTTGTCTAACAAAGAATCATGAAGTTAAAATAAATTATAAGTTTTAAAAACTAGAAGAAAATTACATCTTAGAATTATACAAACTCAATTAAACTATAAAAACAAAGATGAAATATCAAGGCAAAACATAATAAATGACTTCAGACATAAAAAACACCATATATTCAAAATTTTGACTGCTAACTAATACTTTCTCAGAGTTCAAAGAACATAAATATTACTATTTTAAAAGATACACTTTGGTCAGTGAGAGGTATTTTGCCACTACCCAAATATAACATACAAAGAGAGCTCATAAAACAAGATAGAATTAATAAAGAATATTTGGCAATCCCAATACTAACAATAATATGAAGTTTAAGCTTTATGAAGTACAAATAAATTCTTAATAAACCCAACACAAGAATCTAAAAACTATCTTTCATTAAATAACTATGTGCAATAAGATCAAGGTCAGTGAATTACTTATTTAATGATTCAGATAAACAGGTTATTTTAAAAGCTAATGTTTCATCTTTAAAATATTATTTAAAATAACAACAATGTTTTGATCAACACAAAATTTATTTTGATATGCTAACACACAATAAAATCTATTATATTGACTAATGATGACTTTATGATAATACTAATAATAATATGTTCAAAGCAATAGCAATAGTAATATGGATGGTAATTAGCAATAAGGCCACATACTACTAAATGTATTTTAAAACAAAATTTATTTACATTATTTATAAAGTTTATAAATGCAATTGGAACAATAAAGAAAGCATCTATAATCCTGAACAATTATGACAGGAATTTACATACAACCAGATTTAACAACATCATTTTATGATTACAGGAAGATCTCTTAGGATCTATTTACTGCTTTAATATAGTATAAGCTTTTAAAAAACAACTTGAATTTTTTAAGACTAAATAAATTATTAGTATTTTAAAATAGCTTGCATATTAATTATAAATAATATAGCTTAATGATATAGATGTCATCATCTTGAATGTATAGATGACAATAATCTGCTATAAAAATAACTTTCAACTAATATTATCGTTTACCATCGGTTTGCTTAGTTCTAAGTACAATCTACATCTGCAAATACATACTTCAAAAACGATTCTATTGTTATCCATACCAAACCATTAAACTTAGAAATATTACAAATAATAGAACATATATAAAAGATATAGTGGGGTTAAGCTAAGGCAACCTAGACAATAGCCATCTCATGACCACATATGGTCTGAAATCATGATGTTGCTTCTAGAGCACTTTTAGAAAGAAAAGGCTCAATATACTATAAAATTGGCCTTAATTTGCTCAATGTTTAATAATTATTATTTATAATTTATTCCTGATGGTCATTTTATATCATCACTAAGGGAAAGAGATTACAATCACCTGATGTGATGCAGCATGGACTTAATATATTGTAAAATGCTATATACCTATCATTCTAATTATTTACTATGATAGCAGATAAGTCTAGTACTAATCTAACATATCACAAATATATGAAGTCACTAACAGAACTATATGGATTACTATTTGATGCATAAAATTTATAATTGTCAATTCGAAAATGATCCATAACTATAGCTATCATTAACTATTAATTAGTCACATTTTATACATATTAAATATGATGTTGAATACCCTTAAATTAACTAAGTTATATACTATTTATTTATCATATTATTCAACAATTGTTCCCTTTTTTATAAAAAAAATATTAAGAATAAGCTGCAATAATGTATTATCTGAGTTTATATTTTAAATATGAACGAAATTTATAATAAATAAGATTTTTTTTCTTAACTTTAGATCTATCGCGAATTTGATTTTTTTTTTTTTTTTACATAAATCTTTTTTATACCTATAACAACAATATACAATATCATAGACAAAACATATTATATCATTAATAATAAAATGTTTTGTTTTACATTCGTTCTTGTAAAACTAAAAAAAAAAAATCTATAACAATCATAGTTTCATTTGTTAAATATCAGCACATTGTTATTCTGTAAGTTAGATGAACTTCAAAACAAACCTTGATACTTATTCTCACTGTGTATCGATATTTACCATACTTTATTGGTTAATTGTTCTAGTTAAGGTTTAATACACAATTTAGAATACGATTCTCATAATAATTCATAAATCAAAATTTAGGTTGGCATATAAGTCACTTTTGATGAAACCTATGATTCAGCTTACAAATATTATATCTCAATTCTGCTTGTAAAGAATTTTCAAGATGGTATTTTTAATTTGCATCACTTGGGTATACTAACAATTGAACTGAATTATTTCATCTTTTGACTAATTTGGCCCCTAGTAAATTTTTTCTTAAACATTAAAATGTGTGTAAAATGGTATATTTTAGTATAATTTTTTTTTCCTGAAATTCTGCAATAAAGGTGAGAAATTCAAAATTCCCACTTTTAGAATAGACATAAGCCCTACCTTGCCATGTTTAGCCATTGTATCTTGCCAAGGATGTAAAATGTTTGGTGTTTTATAACATTGCAGTTTCCAATGATGTAAAAACATGTTTATTTGCAAATTTATTGCAGTTTTAAATTTATTTTTTTAATAATTTGCACTATATTTATTAGATATCAAGAAATATAAATTATTAATAATTTATTTTGACTTGAAATACTTTATTTTCAAAAATATAATGTTATATTATCAGCTAACGTAAATACGGCCTCAAGCAAATTAGAAAAAAAAATTAGCTTTGACAATAAACAATCTATATTATATTTACAGTAAGAAAATATCATAATTTAGCAATATATATTCAAAAAATTTAAACTTTTAAAGTATAATTCATTAGATATAAAAGAAATAAATGGAATTATGTTCATGTTTTTAAAAATAATGAAAATAAGAAATATTTTATTGATTTTATAAACTGAAAATAATCTTTCTATAAATGATGACATGGTCTCATTTTTTTTACTATTTACAGAAACAAAATATGAAGATTTAAAATTTATTTCAGAAGTAAACAAAAATATCTATCAAAGAAAGTCAAATTTGTTATTTTCTGGTAAGTAATAATCATTTTATCATATAGTTATAAACTGAAAATATTTTTTCTAAACATGGTAATGTGTAAAGTCTTTGTTTTTATTACATCCTCATTTTTTTAATATTTACAGAAACAAAATGTGAATATTTAAAATTTATTTCAATAGTACACAAAAATATCTATCAAATGACATCAAATTTATTATTTTCTGAAAAGAAATAACCATTTTATCATATATTTTATGTTGATGTGTGAGACAAAAAAAACCATCAGAAATGCTGAAATGTAAGAGGAATGATGCTACAATTTGGAATGGTTTAATTGCTCAATAAATACTTTATACACTTTTATTTCAATATCTTCATTTGTATTATTTTCTTGGGTAGATATAAGTTATTATTATATTTTTATTCAATTGCAATATAACAATTTTTTTTAAAAAAACTTATCTTCTACATGTAATAAAATTAATATAGCATACTTAAATTGTGCCATTTGAAATTAGCTTTAGTATTCTATTTTATACTAGTTTGGAACATGTTATGCCTTATAAATTCAAAACAGCTATAAAAGACATTGAGTATCTAATTATATACTTCTTCTTATTTTATATTTATCTGGCTGAAAACACAAATAATTTATTTTACTTCCTCTTGCTATCCCCAATAATTTATAATTATCTTTTTAATGTGTACAGTAAATATTAACAGATATAAAATATGGAACAAAACTTTATGCTTACAAACCTTTTGTTTTGTGTATGTTTGAAATCCATTTTTAGTGGGATATTTCATTTCCAAGATGTCTATCAGCTTTATATGTAAACCTTGATGATTGTGAATTGACAGAAGTGGGATGCATCACATAGTAGGCCAAATGAGTCCATTACTCCATTATTTGTACATTAAAAAATAATTTCATTTTCAGTCCAATTCAAAATTTTACTTTGACAATTTTCCAATTACTCTATTTTAGACATTGTTATTGTTTCTATCCTAATCTTTTTTCTCTGTTCTTTCTATGTATTGCTTGTTGTTCTTCTATTTATAATCTTTTACCAGAAATAATTATTGTACAAAATAACAAACCAATTAAATTGGTATATGTGCATGCATTAACTTATAATTAGTAATTGTCCATCTATAAGCATGAATGATCACTAATTAAACTGTAAAAAATATTTACATTGCAATAAAATGTGCTTAAGAATTAATTATAAAGATCAAATTAGAATAGTTATCGTCTTACATCTTTTTGATTATTATTTAATAATAATAAAATATCAATATTTCTTTTAAATTAATAATGACACTAATAAATTATTATATTTTTGATGCTATTGAACATTAGTCCATTTAACAGACTGCATATAGAATCTCATACACAACTGGACAGAGTGCTTAGCATTTTTTGAACAGTTTCCACTCTCAGGAGATCTATTATTTTTATAATAAAATTTGGCAAATATGATAACACACAACTGATATAATATACCTATTTAATATTGAATACTTATTTTTTGAATTTTTACCAAATAAAATTTAAAATTTTATATAATTTAACATTTAAATAGGTATTGATAAACAGGTTATAATATATATATAATGTCACATTTCCCAATTTAATGGCTGTCATCATTAATACACACAAACAAAGATATATAACATAAAAGTATTTTTTTGAATTGTGTTAAGAATGTTTAAAATGAGAAACCTCCCAGACTTGTCAACCAGTCGTAGCAATAAATTTTGAAAAAAAAAAGGTTTAAATGTATTATTCATTTTAATATTTTTTTTTTACCTTAGTGAATCAGCCAACCCACTATTTAAATAAATGAGGTAATGACTGAAGATTAATCAAAAAGATGATTTAATATTCTCTCATCAAAACATTGCTGGTTAGAAGAGATATTACATGCACAGTTTGAAATTTCAAACTGGATTTGAAATGGTTCTAAAGACCTAAAATGTAGTTTCATGTGGCATGGATGATTGAATTAAGTGTGTTGGCACATTTGGAGAAAAAAAAACTAGAGATCAGAGAAGATGAATTGAACGTGAAAATATTTCCATCCCGAATTCAATTGTTAATGGTTAAAATGATGATGCTGATATATATATATATTTATATATGGTTGAAGTAAAGAAGGGTTCCCCTCTTTTCTTCTATAGCGTAAGCTTGTGGTTAAAACACCTGTAGAGGTACCTACTATCGCATTTTACACGCATATTATCGAGGTTATAACATCAGTAAATATTACTTACGTAATCAATGTGCGTTTAATAAATTTATAATAAAACTCTGGAATAAAATCTTCAATTTAAAAAAAAAAATCTCAATTAAGTTATATAAAAGGTCAAACTTTATTTTAGGATTAAATTTTTAAAACTTTGTCAAAATTTGTCCATTTACATGAAAGCATTAATGTCATACTACTTTAATGACTTTTTTTAAAATTTAATTATAAAAAGCAACTTAGGATTGGTGATATGTTATAATCTGCCTATAACTATTATTTATTGTATTTTGACAAATTAATCAATAATAAAATTCTTAAACTCCATGTTGGAATCCAAGTTATGCAATTGAAAATATATGTTACTGGCTTGAGAACAACTTGCATGTTTTCTTTTCTCATTGGGTAAGCCTAGTATACAAATTACCTTTTCTGATTAATAAGAATGTTTTTTTTTTCTATCTCTCTTTATATATTGTGTTTCATTAGATCACATATTTTATAAATTTGACTATTGAATTGTCACTAAACAAACTTAAAATACTTTGGCATGTCTCATAATTATAAGTTGCTAAGCACAGTTTAAAAGTAGTTGTCATTAAACACCATTATGTTTACAATTTCAGTACTGAGCTACCAAATCTAGAGTGTTAATCATAATTATTAATTAATAAATTACAAAATAGTGATATGACATTTTCTTATCATATTTGAAGGAAGAAATCAACTTTTTCATATATCAGACATATATGTTTTCCATTAGATTAAGTATTTCACCTTCTGGTTTAATAATTGAATCTTATCTCTCTATAATGATCAATGGGCTGTTCAACTACTTGCATTGCGTTAGCGTTTGAATTAAGCTGAATATAAGTTGGAAAATATATTGAGATTGAACTTTTTTTTCCAGTTATGACCTGTGTAATTTATACATCTAAAATAATCTTCAATAATTTGGGACAAAGGTCTTATCAATTTAGATATAAAAACTGTCTTTTAAAATTGTCCCCATCAAAAGCATTTTTATAAAATTGCATTTGTGTCTCATACAGATGCATATAATAAAATTGTGTTGATATGCTAGCAAGTCTTGACTTGATACTTAAAACCAAAATTAAAAAAATCACACAATCTTGTATCCACTATTCTTTATATATAGTTATTTCCTTATTATATTTGTCTTTAAAGATTAAATAATGATAATACAAATGACGATTGTACGTTAATAACGGATAGTATTACTCATTAACTTTCAGAAAAATATCTTACTTTATTATTAGATTTTTTTAACAGTGCCACGACAAAAATACTACATTAAAAAAAAAAAAAAAAAAAGATATACGTAATGACGAATGAAGCTTATCTTATAATAAGAGAAAATATATGTAAAAATATAAATATATTTCTATAAGTATTAATTGATATACAACTTATATATGTATAAAGATTTTTTTTTTTACTTAGTTGTATACATTTTAAATTTAAAATGCAGGAAATTTTCAATTGTAGAACATCATGGTAATTAAATTTATAATCAAACGCATGCACTATCGCACGCTTTATTCTATGTATCTATTGAATGTTTACATTTTAATGTAAAACAAATTGACATTAAGTAGCATGGGTTGTAAATTAACTCGAATGAACAATGTATTATCAGTCTTTAAATCAGAAGAACCAGTTCTAGAAAAGCAAAATCATTCTCAAGTATCTTTACATGAAGCTATAATTAGAGACAATTCTACATTATGTGAAAATATTTTACAAGATCCTAATTTCAAAATTAATTCACCCCTCATCTATTTTCATCGTCCAGGACTTTTTGAAAGCCGATTGTTAAAAAGCGACATTAACTTTACAGCTTTACATATTGCAGCAATATACAGACGGCCAAAGATAATTTCCCTTTTATTAAAATATGGAGCAGATCCAAACTTAACGGACAAATTGGGACGATCTTCTTTGTATTTAACAATGATATACTGGCCAAGACTCCAATTTTATAGAGATTTTTCTAAATTACCTAAAGAAGAAATTCACTATCGAGAATATGTCAAACAGTTGCACATCAAAAGTGAGCACTGTTTGAAGGAGTTGTTACGTTATGGGGCAAATGTTAATAATTTTTCAGATTCCTATCACAGAACTGCATTACATATTGCAGCACAGTATAACATTATTCTGGCAGTGCCATTACTTCTACAACATGGAGCAAATTTGGAGGCAACAAATTCTGCTAATGAACGAACACCACTTTTAGTTGCAGCTTCCATGGGTCATGTATATTTAATCAAGCTTCTAATTAGATCTGGAGCCAACATTTTTGCTACAGATAATAGAAAAATGAATATCTTACATTTTATGGCAAGTAGTTATGTAGATATAAATGTTCTTTTCATACATCGATTATTAGATCAAGGTATCAATTTAAATGGAAAGACAGCCCATAGAGGAGACTCCCCACTTCATATTGCCGCAGCTGTTGGAAATGAAGTAATGATTCATTTACTTTTGGAAAGGGGAGCTAATCCTGATATTTTGAATAGGGCAAAACAATCCATTTTGTTTGTATATCTGAATCGTATAAATTGCAGTTGTAATTTTAAACTAATTCAATGTATTTTAAATGAAACCAGCCAAGTAAAAATCGTTGACATTTATGGAGACTTACCGAGAGAAATACGGAAGCAACATAGAGAAAGACTGAAAAATTTCTTAATAAATTTATCGACATGTCCGTCGCCCTTACAACATCTGTGTAAATGCATTATTAGAAAAAAAATAGGCTTAACAAATTTAGTTAAAAAAACTTTAAATAATTTAGTCTATCCTCAAATACTAAAAGATTATATTTGTTCAAACTATTATGATAACGATGAATTTCAGTAAGCAAATATATATATAAAATAAAAATATATACTGTTTTTTTTTTTCTTTTATTAACGACATTGTTTTCTATTCGCAAAAGTTTTAAGTTTATATTTATAAAAAAAAGATTTTCATTTGTGGGATACATTTTAATATTTATTTATTTGAAAAAAATAAAAATATCAAGTAATTCTAAAATAACATTATTAATGTTAAATCTGACTAAATTGATATGATTTCTAATAGCAAACTTCTGTTGTTGTTTTTGTTGTTATTACTACTACTACTACTACTACTACTACTAGTAGTAGTAGTAGTAGTAGTAGTAGTAGTAATACTAGTATTACTATCACAAAGTTTTGAAAGAAAATATTTTTCTGTAATTTTTGATGAAACTCAGTCTTGTTATTGAAATATTAAAGCAATGTGTAGAAATGAAATTGTTTGTATTTACGTATTTATTTATATAATGTGACTATATATATATATATAAATGCATATATATATATGCAACACATTTTTCTAACATTGAATACCATTCAACTTTTGAACAATGAACCAAAAGTTGTTATAGAAATTTTCACTATTCCTCCATTTATTACATTGATATACCTATATGAAACGACTACATATATTAGACTGTCATAGATGTATAAAATATTAACAGATCTAGTAATTTGGCAAAAAATGTGATATCTATTAGTGGCAAAATTTAAACCCAATCTCATATATGGCTTCATCTCAATTTAGCCTGAGCATCCTGTTCTTTTCTTATAATTAATTAACTATGTAAGTGAAGTTATAACACAAATATGTGTACTACTAATAAAATATGCATTTCTTCAATATTATTCATAATTTTTGGGATATTATATATCAATTAAAATGTTTTATTATATGATACCTTTACCCAAACATCATATTATAGTAAGTATCAGGATGCTAAAAAATTATTAACAACAATTGTTTGATTGGTTGTAGCCAAAAATTACATACAATGTTGAGAAAATGCTATTCGCAATTGTGTTTTAAATATTTAACTTTATTTACATTGATATTAAAATGAGTAAAAACTGGAATTCGTCATTAAACTAAACAGTATACCAATATGACTATTTAGTTAAAAGCAAATGTTTTTTTTTTTTGAAATATACTACATCTAGTCTTTGTATAGATTTGGGAGAAGTAATACAGTTGGTCACTTTACATTGACATAGAAATCTAGCGATTACAGTGCTGCTGAATATTTATCAACAGTGTTTGGTTGATTGGCCAAAATTCAAAATCTGTATACACACATAGCAGGTGGAAAGCATTATAGTTTAGAATTTTACATATAGAAAGTATCCATTTGTGACCATTAACTTTTATATACAATAAAGTATAAGGTAAAAATAGCCGTATATTTTGGCTTAATTTTGTGCAGATGAATAATATTAATCTTATATTAAATTTTTAGCTTGCACTTCCATTTTAAAATGTTTGTTGCCTGCTGGTTATAATGTTAATAAAATTTTATTTATGTTATGAAATTACTGAGGCGCTGGCAGGAAAAGCTACATCAAGTACATATTGTAAGTGTGACTTACAATCTTGTTAACCTCACTTATTTATATGCAAGATCAAATCATAAACTGAAAAATATAATTGTAAGTTTATAAATAGTAAATACGTTATCTTTTTTCTTTAAAATACATATATACATATGTATATAACTTACATATTAAAGTATACAATTTTAAGTCAAATTAATAATTGTTTTAATAAAATTAAGTATTAAAATGATTATTTTTCAATCAATTATAAATATATAATATTTAATAAGTTAACTCATCACTAACCAAGATGTAAAACTTAGACATAACCATAGGTCAAAGCCATATATCAACAACTAAACGCGAAGAAAATTAAATTATAATTCAATTATACCCTTATTAATTATAATACTTTTAACAATAATAGAATACAAAATCATGAAATCAAATAGTAAATTTAACACATGTTACTGTAAGTCGATTCTACTATGAAAACTTAAGCAAATATTTTCCAAATTAATTCTCTCTTTTACTAATGCACTAGTCACTACGCTTAGTTATTTGGCTGTGTTCAAATTTCATACACATTAAAAAGATGGATCAATAATTTGAATGAATTTTCCTTATTTATAAAATCTTCATGAAGAGAAAACTCTAATATCACTCAAGGAAAGAGTAAATAAATTACTCTTTAATAATAATAATAATAATAATAATAATCATTTCAAAAACAAGATTATCTTTACTAGAGTAATTAGAGAAATTCTTAATGAGATCGTTCTAAACTTAAATTTTAAAGAAGATAAATATACTAAAAACATTTATATTCATATAAATTATTTTAAAAAGATTTCAAGTTATTTAAAATGCTTCTTGAGTAAAGACAAGACCCAATGCTTTTATCATACTAAAATAATGTAATTGCTTATTTTTACTGAATAGCCTAAAGTATATATATATATATATATATATATATTTATATATATTTAGAATATATATATATATATATATATATATATATATATATATAATTCAAAATGTAATTTCAATTTATATGAAAATAATTTATGGAAGAAGATGTCAACATCACACAAGAAGAACATTTAGGAAAAATGGAGTATTCTGATTGCCTCACCAATGATTGATGACCAGGGAATAAAGAATTTTATTCTTAATGAACATCACTTAACAAATTATGGAAATGAATAAAACAATATCATAAACGTTTAATACATCATATCATCTTGTGTATCATCATCCATAAATATCTAATTTTATTTGCTTTGCTTCCAAAATCTACTTACATTAGATAATTCAGTTTAAAACAATCTTATATGAAAAAAAATTGGAAAAGTTGTTGGATTAATTTTTTTTTTTATTTAATAAAATTTAGGTCTTCCTTGTAAAGTGACTTGACCAGAATAAATAAGTACACTTAATATGAAGGTAAGATTTCATTGTTCTTCATATTAAATTCATTCACTTGACAAGTCGGATTTTTTGTTTATTACTAACTTAAGTAATTTAGTGATATTTTTTTATTTATTTTTTATATAAATTATTAATATCCTTGAATTAATGGTGTATTCTTTTAATGATAGGAACTACACATAGATGGTGGGATCTTACAAAAATAGAATTCTCTCAAAAGGATTCAATAAAACAGAAATCTTCATTTATACTTATATTGTTTAAATTAAATTTAGCAATATGTTAGTATTATTATAATTTTTGAAATTATAATTTTTCATTTATTGTTTTATGACTTTTAAATATTGTTTGTGTTATAATAAATATCCGTTGTTAAAACAGGCAAAACTCACTATATTGTGGCCTGTCTATAGGTGGTACGACCCTAAGCAGAGTTGCCAAGTCCCTACATTAGGCCATACTTGGACTCTGGCTAGGTACTCTTAACAGACTGACTATTTCCCGACCATTTCTTTAACTATAACAATTGAATTTAGATAAGGTTAATATTCACCCCAAGTTACTTTTACATGATTGAACATTTCTAAGATAAGACATATTTTAAGTATAATTAACGTGAGACTCATTTACTTATAAACAGATCTTATCCCCTTAACATTAAACAAATACAAAATATTTGTTCAATGGCATAAGAATACCCAGATACTCCTCCTTATTAAGTATCTACATACTGTCATGGCTTTCACTCATATAATATATGCTTCATGTCACTGGTCTCCATTATTTTCATATTCTTTATCTCTTCTGGCATGCTATTCCAGAACATTTGGAATTTTTGTTCCCAGATGATTTTATTTGTTGTAGCTCATGCTTTTTCAAGTGTAGCCTTGATTTGAGATGTTGATTCATCAGGAATGTGTGTGTGTTTATAGTAATTGCTCTCAGTCATAGTAATTCCTGATAATTTGATTAGTGAAGATCTTTTTTCAATGTTATTAATATTTTTATTCCTTCAGTAATGTTAATATTTTGTACTTTTTCTACACATTCCATTATTGGATTGACTAATTTTTTTTCCACTTCTTGTAATTATATATTATTTTTATTTTGGTTATAAGTTTGTTTATTTTTTATTTATTAAGAGAGATTATTTGTCATAGGATTTCCTGCTATATCTATCCCTTTTTAGTATAATTTTAAATTTTTTCCTACTTTTTTTAATGTTATTAAATTTAATGCTTAATTACAAATTGTCTTTCTAAGCAGCTGACTCATCTTTTTAATCATTCATTAATTTATTTTAAGGTCTCTATTTATTTTATTATTTATTATTTTAAGAATTTATATGAAAATTATATCATCTTTTTGATGGTTAAAATTATCTATGATTGCTGTGAGAATCAGTTGATCAAAGTTACATTCCACAAAAAATATTTTTAATTTTTTTAAACTATGGATGTAGTTAATGGTAATCTATTGTTTTATGCTCCTAAAGTTTGGTGCCATATGTAACCGTATCCACATTCCCTTAAGGGATGAAAGTGAACGCATCTAAAGTTAAGTACATTTACTTTCATTCCTTTAGGTAATGTGAACTGTTACAATATATATATATATATATATATATATATATCTGTGTGTGTCTGTGTGTGTGTGTGTAATTATATAGTTGAACCAATTTTAAAATGCCGTAGTAAATTTAAAAACCTACTACACTAGATCAAATTTGAAAAATTTTAGATATGAAGACAGTAAGATAACAGATTTTAAACTAGTATGAATTTATAAGAAAAAAAATAGAATTAGAAATTTTATTTTAAAGAAAACTAAACAGAATTTGTCCTGGAAGGATCTAATCTTATGAAACAAGATGAAAATTGAATTCCATTTTAAATAGCTAAAATATATATTTCAAAATTGTAATGCACACGCAATAGATTCAACATTATCAATAAGAATAACTGATGAAATAAAATTTGTTTAGTATAAGCAAAAAAAAAAAAAAAACCTTATTAGAAGTAGTAAATATATTGAACATCTTTTAAGTCACATTTTTTTAAGTATGTTAACCGGTTGTTAAACACAGCAGCATTGTATGGCTATAGATGAAGAATAAAATGAATCAGCAAATTACTAACAAAATTCTAGTTATAAAAGGCACTCAATGGATATAAAAATAAAATTATAAAAATTTAATCAATCTTTATAAACATTATAGTATTAATAATTCTGTATAAAAATAAAATGAAGATAACTTATTTTGAATAAATATCTTATTAATGATAAAAAAAAATATAAAAATGATTAACCACTAGGCCACAAATACTTGTCTATAACCTTAAATACCTATGTTTGTAATGGATGAAAAGATATTTTACAAAGAAATAAAAATCTTCTTAATACCATATTTCAAGATATAAATAGTCTAAGGATTTTATTCGTATAGACATTTATCAGATCACCAGTAAGGCATTCACAATTGTATAGTAAACATGTAGACAAGTGTTACATTGTCAAAAAGTTTTATATTTACTTTAATTTTATTTTATTGATTACTGATGTTATGAAAATTATGCATTAATTTTATAAAAAGTAGTCATTTTTCAAAATAAAAAAAATAAGGAGAATGTTTACAAACTTTAAAAGAATCGAGTAAAGATTACATTTATATTTAGTAAACTATACATTAAGTACTAAGAAAAATATTCATGCCGTAAAAAATAAATTATGATTATGTTTACTTTGACTTAGTTGTACATATGCTTTACTTACTGTTATCGTTAGATATAATGTACTAAATGTATATATACCTCATAAACCAAAAAAAAAAAATTCATTTAAACTCTTAAAAAATGATAGGTCATTTCCTATTGAGATAAGTCACTCAAAAGTTTAAAAAGTAAGAATAGCTATTTTTTGGATTAATAGATTATTAAAATGTGTGTGTCCGTTGACATTACTTCTATGTAAAAATTTTGTCATATACACCCCCGTTATTATTAAATTCTGCAAATCACATCAAACTATATTGCAGTTATTACACCACATGATAATACTATAATGAGGGGTTTTGAGAATGTTGTAAAACATATCTCCATCTTTATAAAATATTATTTAGCAAATGCTTTCAAAAATAGTATTAGAAGTTTTAGAGACACTAATTAGTATCATAAAATATATACTTTTTTTTTATAAATTGATATTTAAAGTTAATTATTGCATAATAGTTTAAATTTGTGGAGAAAAAATAATAATTTAATAATGTTGTCAAAATATAGTCTTTCGATTTCTAATAAAGTTGTACAGACCTTTAAATAATAGAAACACAGTAATGAATAATCCCTTTAAAAATAGCTGGTATTAAAAAAAAATAGTAATAAAGATTTAAAATATATCAATAACCATATATATGTATATTGGGCATGTGAGTCCATCACATATCAGTCCATTATATTAAATTGTAAATAAATAAAACACTAAGGAATCATATATAAAGTCTAATTTAGTTAATCTTAAAATAGTTAAGACAATTAAAAGTAATATTAGGTAAAAATAGGTTTAAACTTTGAATGAATGCAAGAAATAAACGTAAGTGTAAATCAAATATTGAAAAAAATAATATTAATTAAAACAAATTATAAGCAGCTTTATTTTTTAAAAAAATATTTCTTTAAATTTAACTAAATATAAAAATTATTATTTTATCATATTGAATAATAAACTTTATTTTTACTGTATAAACAAAAAAACAACAACTCGTAAGCAAATATTTTTTTAAAACAAAAGAACATATTATTACTTACTAACTGTATAGAACTTTTTTTTGCATTGACAAGATCAATATTTTTACGTGAATAACTTAATGTTTTATGAATTTATTGAACAAGTAATAAAAATCTTGAGTATATTTTGCAAAGGACGAACATGGGTTCTTCTTAACTAATAACTGTATGATCATGAATGAATAAATATAAATATTATTTCTTTAACATGTATTAATACTATTGTTAAATAATTCAAAATCATCTACATTTGGATAAATTTTATAAAAATATACTTATTAATAACTTAATTAAAGTGGAAAATAGAAGGCTACCATCTACATATAATATATATGGAGGCATCGTGATTATTATCAGATTTGGAACCCTAAAGAGGACATAAAAGAAATGGGAATTGTAGCTTAAAGAATACCAAAACATGTCTTCTGGATTGTTAAACATTATAATAAAGTGAAGTTTTGAAAATTGTATTTTTTTTTTAACTTTTAATTGAAAAACAGAATGAATATCTGTTAGAAATCCCTTTCTCTTTCAAAAATTAAAACAATAGTATATTTTACTTATCAATATTATTCAGTATGAAGTTAGAAATTAAATCAACTAATTAAGTCTTAAATTAATCAATATAAATAAATTTAATATATAATCCAAGAGATGTATTTAATACAATTTTTAACATACAATTTTTTTAAAAAAGAAACTGTCATTTATGACACACTTATGTTTGGATGATAGTGAGTAAAATGGTATGTTACTTAGTGATTGTATAAATATTTCAGGATCTTATTGAAATGCAGACAGAAATTTTAGAAATTACAATAGAGTCAAAATAGATAATATAGCGGTTTTTATTTTTTATTTTTGTGGTTTTTACTGCAATTTTGTTTATATTATGATATTAATAAATTTGTATATTATTATTGATAAATGCATAATAATCTGCCCATCCCACTCCTGTATATTTAAATAAACATATTATGGTCCTATGTGTAAGGGAACAGATTGACTTAAGGTCAACATGGATATGACAATAATATTGGCATCATCAAGGATTTGAGCATTTCATTCTCGGATTTACAATGATGTGAATGGATGAAACGTTGGAGAGTGGAGAAGATTGAAGCTTGTCCATTAAAGTTTGAAGAATTGTTATTTTAATATAAACTGAGCAATGACTGAATATTTGTGTGAGAGATGATGACCATGATCAACTAGTGACCTGGTTCAGCATAAAATATGTATATTTAAGATCATTTATCTTGCTCACATGTGCATCTTTATGTATATCATTTGTATAAGATAGAGTGAATAGTGGTAGGGAGCTTAAAATCTGAGTTTAAGTCCCTTCCAATATGTATATATAGTAAATCATCCCACACGCCTAAGAAATTATACTATGCTTTGGGGTTATTTTCATATATATTTATAATAACAATATAAATAATAAATATATAGAGTAATTAAATATAAATATAGAACTGGCCACTTCGTTATTTAAACAGAATCTTACAATTGATAATATGATTTGTTTGAAAGCAGATAAAGATATGCAGATGTGGTTAATGACAAAATATCAGTATATTGAGATAAATATGCTTGGCTACTTTTTGATTGAAAAATATAAAATGGATGGTGAGAGTATAAAATTTAATAACAATATTTTATTAAAAAAAGCTAAGAGTAAAGGAAAAAGTAATAATGTGCACTATAATATATATCCTTCATGAACTATATGTCTTTGTATTTTTTGCAAATATAAAATTATATAAAGAAGGAAATCAGTTGTGAATTACGACTAATTTTAATGGCTTATTGATATAACTGACTTCTAAGCATATTGGTAAGCTGTTACAAAAGATTTTAGGATTTGGAGAAAATTATATTGCTTCATCTTTTGATTTTGTAGATAGAATTGGAAATAATGATGATGCATTTTCTTCATTAGATTTATTAGAAATTATAAGTTCTATTGATAGAGTAATCCATAAAAATGATTAAATAGGTATTAAAAAGTAAATATGTTCTTAAATACATTATAAAATTTGTTATTGATTCTTTAAAAGTTTTTGATGATAACATTGATGCTGTTTTGAAAGTGGATTTTATAAAATATCTTAATTTTGGCATATGGGTCTGCATATTGCTCACAAGTTTGTAATTTTGTTTTGTCTACTTATAAGAATAAAATTTTAAATAGGTGTGCTTTTAATGATATTAAAATTTACAAAAGATATGGGAGTAATGTTTTTGTTTGCGGACATTAATTTGCTTGTAGAGGAGTTAAATAGTTTGAATGGCTTAAACTGAACTATTGAAAAAGACCTGGATCAAAGTATTAAGTATTTGAATTTATTTATTAAAATAGATAATAGTATTTAAGTCATAAATTAATAATCAAACCATTCCAAAAAAGGGGATATATAAATTGTAAATCAAAAGTACCAATTATGCACAAAATGGCATGTTTTAGAATTATTTTGTTTTGTAGTGAAATAATTATATCATTACCAATATGATAAATTGAAATATATTGAGATATTTGCCAAGAAATTGCTGGACATTGATTATAAGATTGAACAGATTAATAATACTTTATTTCAATTTTAAAAAAAGTTATAATGATTTAAAGGAGTTAAGAATTAATAATAAAAATGATATCCCATATATTTCAAATGCCAAGTGAATTATATATATATATATATGTGTGTGTGTGTGTGTGTGTGTGTGTGAAGGATATGTTTAATGTTTCATTTTGTATTACAATAACATTAATAAATTAATGAATAATTCTAAAAGTTTAATTCCTGTCAAGCAAAAAAATGATGTTGGGTATCAAGTTTTTTTGTGGATGATGTTATCATATATCATGAATCGAGTTGAAGTATAAAGAAAAGACTAAAGAAGCATGAATTCTTATATAGATCTGTGACAAGTAAAAATATTAATGATTTAATGACTGATTCAGTTTTATTGGATCATGAAAGAACATGTAAAGATAAGTTTGATCTTCAATATGTTAAGATTCTTCATGAAGATAGAAACCATAATAAAAATAAAATTAGAAGCAAAATTAATATAATAGAGAAGCTGCTAAATTTAAAATTCAGATTCATGTGATTTGAGTTGTGATGTTTGCTTCTGTTACTATTTTTGGTTTTTACTTACTACAAGAAGAAAACTAGCCATCTAAAGTTATTATACTATACAAATATACTTCTATAATTAGTATTCCACTACTTATGTCAATCCTTATAGGAAAAACTGCTATGGAGTGAATCAAAAGATGTTAAAACTTTAGAATTGCATAACTGATAACTAAAATTGATAATTTTCATGGCCATATATTACATTTACAGTGACAGAAATATACAAATATCCTGAGCTCACAAGGATATTAAGGTAATTAACTGAATTTTTTATAGCTATTTTCAAAAAGTTATTGCAAGGTACAGAGATTTCTTTACCTCTCACATGTCACAATCATATAATCTTTTAAATGTAAATATGTAGATAAATCTTTTTATTACTATCATGTAATTCTATTTGTTAATTAAAGTTATTGTTGTTGTTAATAGTTTTGTTGTTTGTAATTTCTCATACAAAGCTCAAACTGATTATTTATTTTGTTAATGTAATAAAGTATTAGAAAGAGGGAATAACCATCAGGAAATAAAATTGAGTCTGTATGGAAACTTTTTTATATATCTTCACTTTGATCATTGCTTATGACTATTATAAATTTGTTAATTAAAATATATTGTATTGTATATATTGTATGTATTGTATTTTATTTAATCAATTACATGGTAACCCATTAGTTATCTTTAAATTTCCATAGACAAAATTATGTTGCAAATATTGTATTTATTCATTTTATTGCTAACTTAATTATTACCACTTGTCAAAAGGGAAGTTACCATTACATTTGGGGACATCCTTAGTCTAAATAACAATATATATATATATATATATATATATATATATATATGTAATAAATAAATTTTGATATCTGTATTCATTTCACAATATATGTAATATACAAATCAATATATATATATCAAAATACAGTACAATTTATATAAATTATATTCTTTTAGAAGTACTTTCGACTATACACTTTGTAGTCTTTATCAACTATATAACGTTGAATAATCAAAACGAGACAACCCTTAACAATACCCATAGTTCAATTCAGATTTCCCACAATTCTGTTATCTTAACATTTGATGACTGGCGATTCATTAACATTTGACGATTTCTTGAAATCAACATAGCCTCTTTTATTTTATGTTTATTATGACAACGTTCAATTTGAATAATTTTCATATTTTTATAATCAAATTTAAATCCATATTGACAAGATTTATTATGATCAAATATAACAGATGATGAAGGTTTATTTACATCTGTTCCATATTGATTCTCTTTTTTGAATTCTATTATATAAAAGCATATGTTCTTTTATCCTCTTCTCAAATGTACACTTAGATTCACCAATGTATTGTACGCCGCATCCACATATCAATCTATACATAATAGAATTTTGATTAAACTTTGAATTTTGAATTTTAGAATTATTAAGCAATCTATTTATGTTATTTGTAGAGAAAAAAGCAATATGACACAAACCATTATAAATTTTCCTAATAAACTTGACCTGCTCATCTGATAATGCCATTTATATCAGATGAGCAGGTCAAGTTTATTAGGAAAATTTATAACGGTTTGTGTCATATTGCTTTTTTCTCTACAAATAACATAAATAGATTGCTTAATAATTCTAAAATTCAAAATTCAAAGTTTAATCAAAATTCTATTATATATAGATTGATATGTGGATGCGGAGTACAATACATTGGTGAATCTAAGTGTACATTTGAGAAGAGAATAAAAGAACATATGCTTTTATATAATAGAATTCAAAAAGAGAATCAATATGGAACAGATGTAAATAAACCTTCATCATCTGTTATATTTGATCATAATAAATCTTGTCAATATGGATTTAAATTTGATTATAAAAATATGAAAATTATTCAAATTGAACGTTGTCATAATAAACGTAAAATAAAAGAGGCTATGTTGATTTCAAGAAATCGTCAAATGTTAATGAATCGCCAGTCATCAAATGTTAAGATAACAGAATTGTGGGAAATCTGAATTGAACTATGGGTATTGTTAAGGGTTGTCTCGTTTTGATTATTCAACATTATATAGTTGATAAAGACTACTAAGTGTATAGTCGAAAGTACTTTTAAAAGAATATAATTTATATAAATTGTACTGTATTTTGATATATATATATATTGATTTGTATATTACATATATATATACACTGTAAGAAAATAGTGGATTAATAAGAGAGCTGAGGTTGCTATGTCTCACAATTGGGTAGCCATTTGTAACAGTACATCACATTAAAGCTGAATTATGAGGAGATAGGAAACCATCATCATTCTCAAATAAATAAAATATAAAATTAAATATAAATGGAATGAACATGAGTGATCAACACAAAACTAATTATAAGTTTGTCAGCATTACACAAAAGGTAATAATCATTCTTCTTCGTGAATGACTAACAATAAAAAATACATCAACAGCCAAACCTAGGAAGAAATACCAACTATAATTACCTGGATGCACATACTGTACTGGTCAAAACATGTTGATCCATCTAACATGAGCTGGAACTAAAAAAATGTACTTCAAACCCAGTCAAGCCTGATATTTAATTTAGAGACCAGCCTTGATTCGAACCCACTTCCTATGTCCCAGGTCAAACACCTAATGAATAACATATAGTGATGACACACAATAATTTATTCTTATGTCTGGCCTTCTAGCAAAATGGAGAAGACAATGAGACTTATATTAACTACATTATAACTAAAATACAACAGGCATATGTATGGATGTATGTGTAGAGGTGGAGAAAAGGGAATTCAAACAACTCAAATAAGTTAGACTATAAAAAATAGTTTAATATTAATGTGTGTGTAAAATAGATATATAAAGTTATAGTAAACAATAAGTACATATTTTAAAAAACTGTTGTAATTACTCAAAGAAAATTAATATTCATTTTAATATTTTCTATAAATATTGTATTTTATAAAGGCTATTTATTTTAAATAAAAAAAGTACTTTACCATTTTATTAGATTTCTAGTTTTATTTTTTAGTTTACTAAAAATACTTTGGAACCCATTTTAAAAATTGGTCTGTAAGACAGTGTTTACTGGAAAGATTTAAGACTTCATTCGAAGTACTTTTTTTGAGTTATTCTTGGATACAATGATGGAGAGACTGGATTATACATTTATCAAAGATGAGATGAGAAAAGATATAGAAAGTCAACATGTACTACTAATTCTAGATTAATACCCAACACTGTTTTTTTAAGTAAATGATATGCACAAGATAAACATTTTAAGAGAAAAAAACTACCCATCTTGTCAAGCATTGGTGGCTGAGTGGTCAGTACAACTGCCTTACAATCTGTGTCCCAGGTCATGTGTTCACTTACCAGCCAATGCTTTGACATATAAAAAAAAAGAACTACCCAGCTTATCTTTTTCCCTAAATTAATTTATGTAAAATGTGAATCACATTGAAAAGAAAGCATGGAGAATTTAAATTGATCATATTACTTCTTGAAAGCTACAGTTCAAATTGCTTTATATTATTTTATGTGACATTTGTGAAATTTTTCAATTTAAAATTCTCAACAACAAATCAAATATTAAAATATGTAAATGTATACTTCTTCCAGTAATTAATGTTATATAATGGTCTAAATTAACACACCAACACTTGTTTAGATAAAAGAGAGAAGACTACCACTTTGTCTTCTTAAAATATATTATCTGGTGATTTGAATTGAGAATATTTCATTTATTTATAAATCAGTGTTGTTATGTTAATCTAATTTATTACATAATATTAATCACAGAGAAAAGTTTGTATATAATGTAACTCTCACATCTGATTTTACAAGTGTTGCTTTAATGTAAATATTTTTTGTAATTATGTATAACAAATTATCAAAGGTCATGGATATAGAATACATTCTATATGTGTTTTTAACATGGTTAAAAAATAAGTGTAAAGATAAAACGTATTATTATTTCTTTATTTTAAAAATATTACAATTTTAAATAAAAGAAATGCTTTGGAAACCAGTCACAAATTACTGGAGGAAAAATAAAAATAAAAACATTACCAAAGAAAACAACTGATGCTTTCTAAAGTTATCTGCTTTCCAAGAAACCATGAAAAGAATTGTATCATACTTTGCTAATGTGTCTTGTATAAGACGGAATCCAATAAAATTTTGTCAAAATTTTTAAGTTTATAACATACTTTTATGGAGTAGAGAATCACACAGGATACTCTCCCTGAGATTTCTAGTATTGTAGCTAAATATAGAACTGTAGACAAAAATATTAAAAATTAATCTTGTTTCTCTGATCTAGTTATCACTATTGAATACTGAAGAAATATTTGACAGTTACTTGCTGTAAAAGGGAAACTAGTCATCTAAAGTGATTATCTCATAGAAATGTACTTCTATAAATTCATCAGTGAATCTGCCTATACCAAATCCTCAGAAAAAAATTGCAATGGAAACTCTCATAAGAAAACTGCTTTGAAATTAACCAAAAGAAGCTAAAATATTAATTTCCACAAAGTATATATATATATATATATATATATATATATATATATTTTGTGGAAATCACACCATATGTAAATATCAATATATATATATATATATATATATATATATTGAATTTACAATGGTGTGAAATTTATAAAATCTATGCTAAATAATAATTGACCATAGACACTAGAAGATAGTTAAATTATTATTTAAAATGGACTTGGTGCATTTCACCCAACATTATATTCATTTAATATTAAAATATTTATCATTGCATATATGATATATCTTTTCTTGAAGTTTTATAATGATGGTATTTTACTTCTATTTATATATTGGACTATTTTCATCATATAATATTAAGTATTGACTGAGTTTAGAAAAAATAACTTTATTTATTTTTTATTACATTCAACGAGTGATAGCATTAGCATGGGAATCAAATCTAAATCCTTAGACTTATAAATATTGAACTTTTTTGAGGCAATACTGAAATCCACAGCCATCTTGCCAAAAATAACAGTAAATGAAAATTTCATATGCTTATCTATGGAGTTTCTCATGTTCAATTGGAAAAATATAAAAGATATTGGATAGAGAGGAAAAGATACAAAGAAAATAACTCAAAGAAGCTCCTTACAAGACAATGGAAAATTACACTATGAGTCAACCTAATGTGACTATACAAAATATATGGAAACCACTAATAAATTTGTTATTAGAAAAATGTGAAGAAATCAGGAGGAATCTCATAGATAAATATAAGAAATTTTTACTGATTGTTGCTTTTGTAAGGATGGCTCAGTTTTCTAGAATATTTTCTTTAAAAATTTCAATATTAAAAAATCTAAGGGTCCAGGTTCAGTTTCCATACCAGTTCTATGACTGGTACAAATAGCAATACCTATTAACATGTATGCTATTATTAACAGCTGAATAAAATGGAAAGTTTAAACAAAGTTAATTTTTTTAAGGACATTCAATACTTAATATTAGATTAAGGAAATAGACTAGTCTAATATATAAAGATATGGTATGTGATTTTTTATTATAGAATTGTAGAAATGATTCAGATATTTCTACTGTATAAACTCAATACCATCCATTTAAAAATCAGTTTACATTAAAGTATATAGGCTGGTTAATGTTTGATCTCTGGCTGTTATTATTTTAGATAACCATGAATAAAAAAATCTAAATGTACAGTAATCTATGATCCATCATTCCATTTTCTTACTATAAAATTTGTTGAACATAGCAGCTAGAGAACAGTTTAATTATTATTTAAAATAGAATGGGTAAATTTCACAAGAAGTGATAAAAGGCAATTAACAGAATCAGATAGTGTTATCTATTATAGTAATGGATTCTTAAATATACAAGAAGACAAGTCTATTTAAAGTAAATTAGATCATAATTTTTGCAGCAATTATTGGTTATAATGTACTGCTTGGAAGAACAGTTTATCCATTAGAGCTTTAGGTTCACTTTTCTGTGATAAAAACTATCTATTTAGAAATTCATTTTAGAAGTTTAAAATTCAATGTGTTTTTAAAAGCATAATGATCTTTTTTGTTCACATGATCAGTCAGTACTACAATAAATTATTTTTGGCAAAGAGCAAACAGAATTGTAAATCATTTTACAGTTTATTTCATAATATTTAATAATTGCTATTAACAATTCTTTACAGTTAATACTTTAAATTCAACAATTGACTTAAAAAATATTATATTTTGTACAATTATAAAAATTAATGACTTTCTTTTTAAGTTATAATTTAATAAAATGAACTTCTATTTATATAAACAGTGTATACTGTTTTTTAATTATAATAACAGAATATTTTAACACATTTAATAATGTCAATTTTTTATCATTAAATCAAACTTATTTTCCATACATTTTTTTTAAAATTTATATATCAATGAAATACATTTCTATAGAATATATAATTTCATTAGCCCCCTTTTTGCAAAAAATAAATTTTATTATATTTAAAAATTATTATATTTATTTTAAAAAATGAAAAAAAAAATATGTCTTTCTTAAAATATAAAACTTCTAGTAAGAACTGTATTAGTGCTTAACATCCTATTGTTTATTAACTCAAAAATAAAATAATTAAACCAAAAAATTTATTTACAATATTTGAATTAAAAAAATTAACAAACTAAATATAAAGACTTATGTAAATACAAATAAGGGATTATAACATTTACTTTATCCAATTTTTAATAAAAAAATATTGGTTGTGAGCTCTAGAATTATGAGTATCTTTAATATTCACTAAAATTCCATTGATAATCAGCAGTAAATCTAAATAAAAATATAAATAATACTTATTTTTATTTTTAGGGTTTAACTGACTACATCTTGTATATGAATCAACAAATTCATAATACTCATTTTGCCATTTAGATATAATATATTTATTTTCTTTATCCCATAGAAATATAGTATCCTGATACTACACAAAGTCAATTATTTTATAGTTACTACCACAAGCTCTATATTCCATTTTATACAGTAACTTTAAATATTCTCCACTAACATTTCCGACATTGAAATGTAATAATATTCATATACTGCTGATCACAATTGCCATACTTATGATTTCATACCTTGTAATAGCAAAACCATTTAAGTTTCCCAAATTTCTTATTTTTGGATTGTGACAATATTATAATTGCTAACACATTATCAAGATGAATATTATTATTTTTATTTAAGCATAGAAAACATAAAAACAAAATTTCCTTTTAATATCACAATATTCCATTTAACAGTGAACCCTTGGATTTTTCTTCAATACATCCCTTATAGAAATATTCTAGCATTTTAAACAATTTATCATAAGTTAATTGATAATATCATCATCATCAACCATTATCATTACACTGCAGGATGAAGGTATCTCCAAGTTTAATCCATCTTCTCTGATCTTTAGCTTCTCTTCTCAACATCACCCCTGCACACTTTCTTATTTCATCCATCCATCTCACATGTGGTCTCTTTCTTGGTCTTTTACAATCTTTTGGAATCCCGTTTAAAATTTCAACTGTCCATCTATTGTCATCTCTTCTAGCACTATATCCAGCCCAACTCCACTTAAATCTTTTAATTTTGTCAATGAGGTCAGTAACACCTGTTTATTCTCTTACCCATATATTGTGTTTTCGATCTCTTCTTGTTACTACCAACATACATCTATCCATACTTCTTTGAGTGGTATAAAGTCTCTGTATTGCTCTTCTATTAAGTGTCCAAGTCTCAGATCCATAAGTAAGAACTAGTAAAACACATTTGTTAAAAACCTTCCTTTTCAAACACATAGGCATATGTCCTTTTAGTATCAAGTTATTTCTACCAAAAGCACTCCAACCATGTTTAATTCTATGATTAATTTCCTCCATTATGTTTCCATCTGTATTAATAATCTGACCAATATATTTGTAACTGTTAACTTCTTCTAATTCATCATAATCAATCTTTATTTTCAAATTCTGAGCAAATTGATTAAACATTACTTTAGTCTTTTTAACATTTATCTTTAGTCCTACTTTCCTACTTTTATATGATAACTTCTGCAACATTTCCTGCAGCTCTGAAACATTATTTTCAAAAACAACTACATCATCTGCAAAATCTAAATGACTTAAATAATCTCCATTTACTTTCATTCCTTTAGTTTCTCATTTTACTCCACAAAATACTTTTTGCAACACTACTATAAAAAGTTTTGGAAATATGGAGTCATCTTGTCTTACATTTTTCTCGATGTTGACTTTCCCAGTATAATTATGTAACCTAATTGTTGCTGTTGCATTTTTATAAATATTCTTAAAATATGACAATATCCTGGATCAATACCTTGATGGTTCAATGCTCTAATCATTGAAGAAATGTTTATAGAATCAAATGCCTTTTCATAATCTACAAATCCAAAACATAATGACAACTCATATTCATTTGTCCTTTGTATAACTTCTCTCAATACCTGGATATGATCTACTGTACTAAAACCACTTTTAAATCCAGCTTGTTTTTTTGGTTGGTGGAAATCCAATGTTCTGTGTAGACAAGTTGTAATTATGTTGGTAAAAAATTTATATAAAACTGATAAAAGGCTGATAGGCCTGTAATTTCTAATATCTTCTTTATCACCTTTTTTAAATATTAATATTATTACTGCATTCTTCCAATTATCTGAGACATCTTTATCATTTAGACATTTGGTATATAACTTTGCTATTTTTTATTTTATTTCTTCACCTGCTTCTTTTGATACATCAATTATAAGTCCATCATTACCTGGAGCCTTTCCTTTCTTCATACATTTAATTGCATGTCTCACTTCTTAGTTTAAAATTCTGGGCAATTCAGAAGATATAATAGATATAGGAGCTACTTCTTCTTTATCACTATATAATTCTTGATAAAAATATTTTACAAATTGCATGATGTAATCTCTCTTTTTAGTAATAATTCCATATTTTTGTTGCAGATATAAATTTCCTACTAATACCAAAATGTTGTTTAACATTCTTGAGACTTTTATTTTCTTCTATAGCTTTCCTTGCTAGTTCACAGTTATACTTTGTTATATTATTTTCAACTCTTTTCTGCATCATTTTACAAAATTCAAGATATTCAATCCTTTTTAAAGCATATTTTTTGTATATCTTCATATTCCTTCTTTTCATCATAAATTCTCTAGTCTCAGTAGAAATTTTATTGGTCAAATGCTGTTTTTTTTCCACCAGCTATCTTTGTTGCAGTTTTTAAAAGTGTATCAGTTATTTTCATATTAATTTCAATCAAATCTGAATCATGTTCAAAATCTACTAATACTTGAAACCGATTTGTAAGTTCTAATTTAAATTCATTAGAATGTTTCTGAAGATTAGGAATATCAACTGTAAATATTGTTTTTCTTAATAATTTCTGCCTCTTTAGTTTTACATTAACATGTATCTTACACTTTACTAATCGATGATCACTTCCTGTGTTAAATTTATTAAGAACATTGCAATCTTGAAATATGTATTTCCTGTTAGTCAAAATATAATCCAATTCTGCTGTACCTTTATTTGGATGCTTTCATGTCCATTGCCTTTTAACATTTTTCTCAAAAAAAGAATTCATAATATAAAGTTTTTTTCTTTTTCTGCAAACTCCACAAGTCTATGTCCTCTTTCATTTCTATTACCATAACCAAAATTACCTACAGTACTTTCATCTTTTATTTGTTTAACAGTTTTAGCATTAAAGTCTCCCATAACAATTTTTAAAACGTTGTTTACTTTGATCAAAAGCCTTTTGTACATCCTTATAAAAATTTTCTACTACTTCATCATGAAGAGAACTTGTTGGGGCATAAACCTCAATTATCTGCATTTGGTATCTGCTATTAAGTTATATAACTAATCTTGTCACTCTGTCTGATACACCATCAATCTCCATCAATATTGTTCTTCCACTTTTTATTTATAATGAATCCTACTCCACTTGTATTTCCAATATCTGTGCCTTTATAATAGAATATATGTCCACTTTTTAAATCAATTGTCTTTTCACCTTTTCTTCTAACTTCACAAAGTCCAATAATGTCCCATTTAATATAAGACAGTTCTTTTAATGCTTGCAATCTTCCTTCACTTGAAAGTAATCTGCAGTTGTAAGTATCTAAATAAAAGTCATCATCAAATATCAGCCTGGGGCCGCAATCAGGGGACTCTTAGCACCCTCTGCCTTCGGCCACCAACCGCTGCCTTGGTTGCTGACTTTACAGGCTCCTGGGAATAAGAGCCATGGTTTATTTCTGTCTGTCATAATTGTATATATGTATTGGGAAAATATTTATCATTTATCAGGCCCTGAGAAAAAAAACATGGTGTTTCTTGACCTTAAACTCAGAAGTAAACAGCCAATAAACTCACCATGCCGGCTAATTCATGTTGATGAACAGCCCATACATGTTCGTATACTATATGAATAATCACATAGTAATAACAGCTACAATGACAAGAACATATGGAGTGGACATTAGGAATTTGCCCTGCTCGGTTCCTTTAAGACCTCCAAGAGGAATCAAAGGGTCTCCTTTCAGTTAATAGCAAACTCTTTTCTGCAGCCCATTAGTAATATACATCACCTAATATGAATTCCTTTTCTTTGTGGTAGAATAAATGTCATATGACATTTTTCACATTCCTCATAATTATTACCATTATTTTTTTTCTTATAATTACCCTCATCTACCAACTCATATATTTCCACTGTAAGATTTTCCATTTACTCTTTCTCTAATATCTCTACAAAAACATAGTTTTGTAAATATTTTACACCGAATTTTGTCATGCATAGCCTTATTAAAATATTCTAACTCATTTAATATCTCTACTTTTTCTTCTCTACAAATATTCTTTCCTAACATAATGTTTGTATCAACTACAATATACATTGCAGTACCTGCATAGATTTTCAACTCTTCTGACATTTTCATATTGATATAATAATCATCCATGATCACATCATCAATTTTACATTATCTTATAATTTCATCATCCACATTTAAATTTATCATTTTCTATATGTATTTCAGATTTTTCAATAATTATTGCATTAGTTTTATAATAGTTTTTATTATAATCATCAATTTTAGACTGTTAAAATTGTTCTATTAAAAGCACATCAATCTGGTATCTTTCTAGACAGACTAAATTATCTTTAGGTGACTTTATGTTATCTACCTCATGTTTACATTTATCAAAAATGATTACTTTAAGTTTAAATTTATTAAGTACACATAACTTACCTACCATTTATTCTTAAGAAATGTCTATTATATTTTTCTCTCAAAATCTTTAGGTACTGTATTCATTTATTCATATCTATTTTTAGACTTTCCATCATTATTCTCTTATTACCTTCCATTTTCTGTAACAATTTCTGTTGATATTCATCCACTTTTTGATAATTATGTTGCTTATTTTTATTCATTTGATCCATTTTCTGTAATGTTCTTTGCTGATTCCATTGCATATTTTTCATTTTGTGTTGAAATTTTTTATTCATTTGAACCATGATTCTATGTTCCATACTTTGCCTGTTTTCATTCATTTGATTCATACTCTGCAATATTTGCCTGGATATTTCCGTATTTAATGTACCATAATCTTCCTTTTTTCTCAGCTATTTTTATAATCTTATTTTCCCTGATTGCAATCTGAGGTTGTTTAAAGGTTATTTCAGGGCTTTCTGGTTTTAGCAAAAATTATAAATTTCATTTTTATTACCATTGTTTTTCTCACTATCTTCACCTAAATTTTGCTCCATATTATCCAATAAATTTTTAAGTTGTAATCAGTTTTCTCTCAAGACAACCCCCCCCCCAAAAAAAAAAAAATCATTTCATTCCTTAATTCATAAATAATCATATCATATCCTATTTTCATCAAAAACATTAATTAAAAATTTACTTCACTGCTTAGATTGATAATATATTTAAAAATTTCCACTTTGACATAAAATATATTTTGTGATATAAAAAATAAATATATGTTGCTCCACAAAAATTCAATTTTATATCTTTTAGATTTTAACTCATTAACTTTTATTATCTATCCTAAGGTTTTATTTTATTTTAAATTCATCAAATTGGAAAAACATAATTTAATTTTTTTTTTAAATATACCATTCAATGCTTCCAGGTGCTTTAACTTCTATCTAATTAAAACCAATCGATAAACTTTTTTTAAAATAAATGGGTAAATATTATCAGTCCCCAAATAGTAGATAAATCAAAGCTTTAAAAAAGACCTATATTGTAAATATCTAAAAATGATTTATATTATGTCAAGCTTTATACATTGATGTCACATCTAAAAAAAAATTCTAGTAAATAAGAGTTTATCATATAGAAAATAAATGAGTTATAAAAATATGCTACTATTATCCTTCATAGTATAAAGTTTTTCAGTCTCTAAAATTAGAATGTCAAATTTTAAATAAAATTAATATAATCATCTCTCAATATAAGTTTATTGAAGCCTCAAAAGATGAGTTGCCAAAATTAGAAAAAAAATCTCTTATGTAAAGGATAAAGTAGTTTGAAATGTAATTTCATTAGAAGGCATCACTAGATAATATATTTAGATCTCTTTCTTATACCAAATTATTATTTACTATTGTTAAAAAATAAAAGAATATACCAAAGAAAAAAATTAAGTTTACTAGCAAAGTTACACTTACACACAAGTTTACTTACAATACAAAGTTATGTCTTTTTAAAGTATACCATTGGTTGTGGAGATCAGAAATCCTTTTACAATATTATATGTAACTGGAAGCCAAAATTACATAAAAAAGATTTTTCCAACTAATAACAATTCTTGAAGTATTGAAACAAATTTACCCAGCATGTGTTACATTTGGACATATATGTTACATTTAGCATATTAATATTTTATATTTTATAATTCAAGTTATTACTTAAATAAAGGTCAATGATAAACTAAACTAAATAATTTATTTAAAAAAAGAAATGACTATAATGTTGTAAAAGTTATCAATATTTACATTCACATACTATAATGAACAAAAGCACACATTATTGACAATCCAATATATTGCCAACTTAAAATTAGTCATCCTGGACATTAATACTTAGTAAACTACCAACCTATACACTTAGAGTTTCTAAGATGAAGAAATTTATAAAATGTTTGCTAAAATAAAATAAATTCAGTATTATAATAGTATTTAAAGTAAAGACATTAAAAGAGCATTTACAGTTAAGACTTCATATATAAAATATTTAAATAATATCAATAATAATTCATCATTATGGCCATACTTATTAAGATATAATGATATTATTCATGTTCTTGTAAAAGTATTTATTATAAAATTAAGTCATTATAAAAATGACCACAATAAATTTGTAATCGTTACTAATAAAATCAATCACACAATATACAAACTGCCAAAACATGCAGCATTGGCCAAATTTCATATACATAATAAATGATCATTAGCAGTTAAACATCATTATAAACTTAAAATTATACTTGATTATCATTAAATAATAAAGATTATATATTTGACAATATGCACTAAAATACGAGCTCATTATATTTTCATAAATAATAATAAATTGTCAATATTTTGTTATACTTAAATTAAGGAAAGAAAAATACTATTGAGTTATCATTATTCAAATGTATACCATGTTTGGAACTGATGTAAGTTAATAATAATTAATAGTTATAAAAAAAATGTATCAGAATTTATATATATATCATAAATGATTTATAAACTGATTTTATTTATTGTGTTTTGTTTACCAGTAAAGGTTCTGTTTTTTTTGTTTTTTTCAGCAATTAATTGAAGAAATGATAATAGGCATTTAACAGGAGCAGATGATGTTTATCCAATATGACAATCCTTTTTTTAATATAGACAGAAAACAGGTCTGTATGAAAAAGAAAATCATAATTTCGGCAGCAGTTGACAGTTATAAGATACTCCTATTTATTGTAGAATAAGATATGAAACAATAGATTATCCATTTGAGCGTTGAATGTTAATTCCTGGGATAAAATCTATCTATTTAGAAATTTATTATAGAATTTTAAAATTCAATCTATTTTTTTTAAAAGTACAACAACCCTTGTGCACATGGTCAATTAGTATTACAAGAAATTATTCTTGGTAAAAAGCCAAAACAACAGTAATTCATTTTGCAGTTTACTGAATAATATTTAGTAAAAATGGTGGTATCCGTTCTTTACAGTTAATATTTTAAGTTCAACAATCGACTTCAATAAAAAATAATATTTTGTACATTTATAAAAACTATTGATTGTTTTTTTAAAGTATAATTTAATAAAATGAACTTATATATATATATATATATATAATATATATATACTTATATATATATATCGAGTACCCTAATGTTTTTTTTTTTTATTAATAATAAATAATTTTAAGTATTAATAAGAATGGCCGTTCTTGTCTTTTTAAAGTCATTAATCTTGTGTTTAGATTTGTAGAGGTTTCTACTGTCGTATTTTAGATAGTAATAGCCTTAATATATATTATTTATTATTAATAATAAAATATTTTAAACACATTTAATAACATCTCATATATCATTAATTTTTTTTTCATAGATTTTCCCAATGAAATATATTCCTGTGGAATATATCATTTCAATATATGTATATATTGGAGATGGATTTATGTAGAAACTTGTTATAACTTTTAGTTTAACTTATATTAAAATTGTAAAGTTAATTCCAGTATTAGAGTTCAACTATATATGTTTTAGTTATTATCTTCCAATTTATAAACATAGCACTTTACTGTGGCACCATTTTCAAAATACTAAACTAATCTTTCATCATATTTTTTTTTATATTTTTGACCATGCCAACATATGTTAGTAGTTTTGTCATAAAACAATACCGACATCACTTAAACAACATCAATGGCATTAATTGTCAACAAACACTAACTGCTAGATAAATGCACTATAATGTAATATTCCATATTTTGGAATGCCCTTATAATTCTGACTGTATTTATTCTGTATCACTATCCCCTTTACCCTTGCAATATATAATGCCAATATTATTTACAGATTATTATATTAAAATGCTAATATAATTTAGAATAATTTTCTTCAAAATAATAAACTAATAGTGGGATGAGAGTGTCTTCTAGTTTGTTAATAGTCATATCTTATCATTATACACTTTTTTTAATATTTTAACAAAAAAATCTCCTTTTTATATTTAAATTTGTTTTCAAATATGATTCTACTTAATAGTTGTATTTTTATATTGGACTATTTACATCATCTAATATGAGTATTTAATGTCTTTAGAAAAAAATTTCTTTATTTAAATATTCCAAATACATTCAACTGTTAGTAATAGCAAAAAAAGCAGGTTTGTATATGCACAACATTTTGAGAGGTATTATCAGCCCCCATTCTTCAGATGATGCTGGCTTGACAAGTGAGAATACTATAATGGTATTTGAACCAGGACCCTTAGATTCTTGAATATTGAATTTTAAGATAATGCTCTAACCAGCCAGTTAGTTGGAGCTTTACCTTAAAATTTAATATTCAAGTATCTAAGGTCTAGGTTTGAATCCCATTCTACTGGTCAGGCCAACAACACCTGAAAAATAGAGAGAATAATACATCTCGAAACATTGTTCATATGCTAACCTGTTTGATGTGCTATTAATAACAGTTAAATGTATTTGGAATATTTAAATAAAGTTAATTTTTTTCTAAAGACATTCAATACTCATATTGGAAGATGGAAATAATCCAATATAAAAATGCAACTACAACACCATCATCACAATCCTTCAGGAAAAAATATTTAATAGTTGTTTTTCTAGTAAAGATTAAAATCATATGATAATTATTTAATGTTCTTTTGTTTTTATTAAATAATTCAGAAAGAAAAAAAAAACCACTTCTAATGTTTCTAGCATTCAACAATTTTAAAATTATTTCTTCCACCTATATCTGAAACAATACATTATCAACTTTTATATTTGCATTATAATTTTAAAAAGTTGACTATACTTCTCATGTTTTATCGTCTTGTAAAGACAAACTATTTATGGAAAATCATATGTAAAATATCAAATTTATGAATCATTTTTGTTTAATTGTTTATTGTTGCAGCAATAATATTGTTGCATTTAACTTGTGTGTTCGATTTTCTAATCAAAGTCATATTAAAATATCGTATGTAGTTTTGTGTATCAAATATTAATTCCAAATTATCATCAGATGCAGCACTGTATTCCTCTCTAAGCATCATTTTTTAAAAATATATATTTAAATTATAATATGAATGTTAAAAGATAATATAAACATAATCTTTTTATTTTTGATTTTTTGAATATTTATAACTACTAAAAATACATTTCACTTAAGAATTTTACTAAAAAAAAAAATAGCTTTTAATAATTTTACAATATAAATATGAGTGCAAATATCACTACTTTTTACTTTTCTATTTCTAATGATATTATAGTAGTTACTATTTTATTTTTGTTCTTATTTTGTTGTTATTTCTTATGAACTCTGACCTATATTTATTTTCAATATTGCCTTATTGTTATGTTGATTATGACTAATTCCTTATGATACAAAGACTACTCATCTTTAAAATATTTGTTTTCACTTATATCATTGTATTATTGTGTATTAGCACTTACTTACACTTCTAACTTTTTTTTTAATTTTATGAATATTATTTTTAAAGCACTTGCTTTAAATTAGTTAATAGTTTTCTAATTAAATGTTTGTTACTGTTTTGCATTAAATATTTTTTAATGTATATTTGTCTTTTTATACCCTTTGTCTACGATTTCTTTACTAGAATTATCATCATCATCATCATCATCATCATCATCATTATCATCATCATCATCATCATCATCATTATTATTATTATTATTATTATTATTATTATTTTATAATTTCCATTGTATTATATTTATTTAGACTTTCATTACATTACTTTTACTAGTTGAAGAAATAATTTATGTTTTATTTATGTATTACTGAGTTTTAAAAAGTGTAATTTACATATTTATATCTTTATTTTTATTAAATATTGTTTTTGTTACTATTATTTATTTCCAATATAACTTTTTTATTCTATTAAAATACTAAAATACTTTTTTTTTGTTTAAACTAGCAGTATGTTATCACAATACCATTAAAATTTAAGTTTTGGTTACTTATTATTGTTAGGAATTATAAAACCTTATGAAATGTTTATTAGAAATTTTAGAAAGTCTAAATCCCTACTAAATTTCTATGTATAGAAACATATTGAATAAAACCCAGATATCGTAAATATTATTAATTTAAAAGCCGTTTTCAAATCTACCTTAAATGCGATATGTCATCTTTTTTGATATTTGGGTTTAAAACGTAAAAATATAAAATTAATTTTATTATTAAGCAGTAGGAATTCTACTGTCAAGCTAAACTAATTCTCATCAAAATAGTTTTGCCAATATATATATATGCATTACTATATATATATATATATATATATATATAGTAATGCATAGTTTGATATGTAATTTCACTCGAAGACACCAGTAGATAATAAATCTAGATCTCTTTCTTATACCAAATTATTATTTAATATTTTTAACCAATGAAAGCAAATCATTAAAAAAAAAGTTAAGACTATTAACAAAGTTACAATTACACATAATGTTGGGAAGCCATAGATTATAAAAATAAATTATTTTAACTAATAAGAAATCATGGAAAAAAATGAAACGTTTACCCAGCATGAGATATGTCTGGACACATATATTATATTTAGCAATATCTATATTTTATAATTTTATTTAAATTATTATTCAAGTAATGATCAATAATAAAATTAACAAAATGTATATTTAACAAACAAAGTAATTTCTTTAAAAAATAATAATTTTGTTGTAACTGCTATTAATATTTAAACTTACACTTTAAAACCAACCAATGCATGCATGATATTCAAAATAATGATAATCTAAACTAAACCAAGATAATATTGATACAAATAATTAGTAATCCAGCAAAACATACAATGAGAGCTACTAAAATGATGAAATGCCTATTAAAGATAAAATACCCTCAATACTACAATAATAGTTAATAACTGAAACACAGGCTTATTATATACCTGTGTCTATATATGTAATATATAGGGTATATAAGAACAGACTTTCACATGATCCACCATTCTCCACTCTATCTAATAACACTGATATGCTTAAGCACATATATACTGAAAAGATAAATAATCACCAATAAACAAATTTCATGCTAAACCAGCAATCATCAGTTGGTCCAGATTATCATCTCCCACACATATATACTATAAATGCTCATATATATATATATGAGCACTTGTAGTATATATGAGTGGGAGATGATAATCTGGACCAACTGATGATTGCTGGTTTAGCATGAAATACGTATATTGGTGATTATTTATCTTTTCAGCATATATGTGCTTAAGTGTATCAGTGTTATTAGATAGAATGGAGAGTGGTGGGGCACGTGAAAGTCTGTGCTCATATACCCTATATATTAATAATAGTTAATGTAATGGCATTAAAAGAACAACTATGTTTAAGATCACATATATGAAATATTTAAATATTATCAATACTAATTCATTATTCTTTCTGTACTCATTAAAATATAATGCCATTACATATGCTTATAAATTATTGATTACTACTAAAGTCATTATAAAAATGAAGCCATTTATTCGCACAATATCCACACCATCAATACTAGCAGCATTGACCAACTTCTACATACAAAATAAATACTCAGCAATTCAACATCCTTATAAACTTAAAATTATAAGTAATTATGATTAAATAACAATGAATATATATTTTACAATATGCACCAAAATATGACATCAGAATACTTTTGTACATATTAATAAATTAATATTATTCAAATTTATACCATATTTTGACTACTCCAATTGAAACAATTAATTTAAATACATATTTTCTGACAAACTATAAATTTATACAATGTTTAAAACTAATTGGAAGTTAATATTTATTAAAAAGTTTATTTTAAAATATATATTTCATAATAGATTTATAATTTTTTATTTATTTGGTTTTGTTTATTATTTAAAGTTCTGTTTTTCGTTAGGAATTGATTGAAAAAATGATAAAGATATTAAACAGAAGCAGATGATTTTTTTCTGTCCATGATAGTGATTTATTTTTAAATATAGAAGACAGGATTAAATAAAGTTGAAGAAAATAATAATTTTACAGCAGTTGATGGTTTGATAAGTGCTCTTATTCATTGTTTATGAAGATAGGAAATAATAGATTATTTAGATTAATCCAATAAACAAATTAATATGAGAACTAAGGAGATTTTACAATATACTGTATAATAACTATCTGATGTCATGCCTAAGACATTGAGTGCCATTTGTAATGGAAATGATGTTGACCCAATACCTTGGTCAACATTATATAAATTTATTGTATAAAGAAGTGAACTATTCTCCTAGGCACTTGTTTAACATTACCACAAATTTGGATAGCATTTATGATTAATCAGATATGACAATCATCTGAGTTCATGCCTCCAACAAATAGCTATGCCAATTGTAATCGAATGGTCTATTATGTATGAGATCATGTTCACCAAATGACATAATTGAACAATGTCTAGCACAAATAATTGATCATTAATTGTATAGTAACAGAATAAAATTGCTATTTGCACCACTTATTTTAATTGTACCTTAGGGCCATGGACTGAAAGTGAGTCCATAAAGTTTGCCAGTTATAAATATATCACATTTATAGTATGCTGAGTACAACTCTAAACACATATTATTACCACATGGTTCCACCCTAGGTCATTGATATCATGGATTCTCCTCATATCCCTGCCACTCCTCTCTATTCAAACTCCACAGTTATATGCATGAACCTAATAAACTAGGGTGATGATTATCATAAGTTTGATCTAAACTATAAATATTTGCCTCTGTGTTAATTGTGTAGTTTGGCATGTATAATGGAAAGGTAAATAAATGATATTGCATGGCTAATAAAAAGTTGAATAAATAATGTGTCATGGACAATGGAAAAATAGATAAATGATATGGCATGAGTAAGAGAAAGTTGAGTAAATGATATGGCATGGGCAGTGGAAAGTTGGATACATGATAAACTTACACAAATTTTAATTAAGGAAAATAAATCATTAACAATTTTATTTCATTATGGGTGTTTTACAATCTTTTATACTAAATCAATTTGATATTTGGGTAAATCAGGTCACCATCCATTTTATTCGCACAATATTATAATGATCTCCTAACCTTTGACTCCATGTAGGATGATCAAATCCTCTCTAAACATTTACTTAATTTAACAATATAATTCATGATTAATTTGATACGATCATCCTGTTGACCAATCCTTCTGTTCCCTGGCTTTAACTTGGCAACCTTAATCTATGGCAACACATCAAGATTTACTGCTTGTTTTCTTGGGTATGAAGTTCTCCCTTTGACACTACCAGTGATTATGATAACAATAGCGATCCATACAAAATGTTTAGTCCATAATACAGAATAACAAATAATAATAATTAAGCTAATTTAACTATGACAATAAACATAAATTTGTCATGCACTAGTATGAACATTTAATGTTCTATGTATAAAAACTCCTCTTAACACAAGTCAGTCATCCACTCCTTTATCAGTATGTCTAGGGATCAGCATCTATAGTTTATTACACTGAAAAATTATAGTGATTGACCTATATACTTTCCTTACATAATTATGATTGATGATTATAGAGCTGGATCATCAATTCCTTCAAAAAGATAACAACAAAGAGTTGTGCAATAAAGAAAAATCAGTTCAACATGGTATAGATATAATTTGAATAATTTAATTGGCAGTCCATCTTGTTAGCTCTTCTTCAGCATGGGAATGCATAGAGGATAATGTGGTTGGTTCCTTTTAGATTTGTAAAATTCCTGGAATATTGGAAGTTGGTGGTCCATTTGATGTTGCCTGGTCATCCTCTAGATAATTTAATTATGACGTTCCAGTGGAAAAATGATATTCCTATGGTCACTGCTGTTTCCTTCATGATCCTGGTGATCACTGTCTTCTTCTGGTGGGTTTAATCATTAGTAGGCATATGACTGGAAATATCCCACTTGCAATGTTTAATGAGTATTTTATCTCCATATTCTTCTGTATTGCCTAATATTCATCAGAATTACTATTATCTGATCTATATTAGAAGGTGTGTTGTCTTTTTTTTTGGTTTCTTCAGCCAGTTAATAATTAATAAATTATTAATAAAACACCAACAAACAGAATTCTTAATGTCTGCAGATTCAATATAAAATTATTAGCTTTTGAAGATAATATTAATACATTTCTAAGCATTATTTTTATCTTATTAATAACTTAAAAAACAATTACTATATGTTTTTGTCTTGTTTAAAACAATTCAGTTTCCTTTTTCTTGAGAGTATTATATGTCATATATGCATTCCCATTGCTTAAGAGTTTGAGTTTTCAGTATCTTATTTTTTTTTTTAAAGTAATGTAAGAATTTAATTTTATATCCCATTCTTCTTTGTTACTCTTCTATATTAAATTCAGAAATTTGGTCAATTGAGTATCAATTTCTCTCATATTGTTGTCAGTAGACTTAACAAAACAACAAAAAAAAAATACCAACAGAATTATGTCACAATCTATTTATAATATTGTTAATGTTATAACTTATTTGTAGTAGATTGGGGCCATACTCGGACTATATATATATATATATATATATATATATATATATATATATATATATATATATATATATATATATATATATATATATATATAATATTTCATGACTACATTCTTTTAGCCACAATCCCCTTTTAAATTAAGAAAAGCTTGAGTTTTGCAACCCATTCAAAAACAATTCCTTTAATGGGCTGCAAAATTCAAGCTTTTCTGCATTTAAAAGGGGAATGTGGCTGAAAGAATATAGCTACTGCAGTTTTTTAATATCTGGTACTTGCATATTAATCCATATTTTATGTAAGTATTAGTTCAGCAGTTAACATTCTAATTTTATCATCTTGTAAAATAATGTCTACACAGAATCTTTTGATATTCTTAATCCATCATTTTTCATAAATGATGACAAGTAAGTTTATTTAGTACAAAATAGTGACCTATAACATTATTTACTGGAATTAAACAAACATGTATTTATGCATTCTTTGCAAGAAATGATGTTCCAACAATTAAACTTTTAACAATATACATTTATTCTAATAAAAAAGAAAAGCAAAAGATTATTGTTTACAATCACTGGACATACTGAAGTTTATTATGTTCTTTTAAATGCAAAGAAAAGAATAACTATGATTTATACTAAAAATGTTTGGATCTAGTAGCTTGCAAGTCATAAGTTTTGTAGGATATGTTTTTTTCACAATAACATAATACACACACATACTTCCCACAGATAATTATTCCAACATATGGCCATCTTTTGAAGGTAGTGGATGGTTGCATCATCCACAGTAGTGGGCAATTCCCAAATTTTAATAATTTTAATTGGATAAAAGTCTCATTTAAAAAATTCATTCATTAGGAAATAATGCTAAACAGTAAATCATGTGTACATATTATTTGGCAGATCATGCCAGCTGATTGATTAATCATTCCAGTAGATTTTTATGACATCACAGCATAATTTGAAAGTGTAAATTAGCATCTAAACCAATATTTTGATTACCAACTTTTTGATTATTATCCAATAATCACTTAAAAAATAAATTTCTTTTCTTTTTAGAAGATTGTCTGTTAAATCCAATATTTATTTACACATTTGTTTGTACCAAAATTTTTCTTCCTGCCTGGACTAACCAAATATTTTATATTGGCTTCAGCTAGCATTATGCATTGTTTATATAAATATGTTAAAAATGAAGTGTGTTATGTAATGTTTAAATTGCATTTAGACACTTTTTTTCATTTTTTTTCATAGCAAAATCATGAAAGACATCTCTTAGATTGAAAAACGCTTTTAAAAAGTTCTACATTTTCTACTTACAAATATTCATTTTTTATGCAAATGTTGTGTCAAACTGTTAAATATTCCCTAGGGTAACTTTAAATATGGCAAAATTTTCAATGATCAAATAAAATACAAGTTTTTCAATCTTTACAATTGATGGTTATAGATCTGTTATTTCGAATCATCACTTCACATTTACTTGAGAGAAAGATATCAATTGTAAATAATCAGTAAGTTTATTAAATGTAATAATAACTATCTCTTTCACTTCTATAAAATTTAAATTTAAGGCTTCAAGTCTTTTTTTATTAATGTCTGAGGTCTTCCAAAATGTTCTTTGTTGTTTCAGATCATTTAAAGATTTTTATGTGCCAATCATTTTAATCAGAATAATATATTTATACATTAATGTCTTTGTTAAAAATTACGACTTTAGTTTATTACAGTGATAACATTTTTCTTTTTTGGTTTTATACATTTATTTATTTGTTTTTTTTTTTTATTCTTTATATTATTTAGGTAATTTAAAATTGGCTTAATTTGAATTATGTATTAAATAAATAAATAAACAAATAATAATAAATATTATTAATGTTATTATTATTATTATTATTATTATTATTATTATTATTATTATTATTATTATTATTATTATTATTATTATTATTATTATTATTATTATTATTATTATTATTATTATTATTATTATTATTATTATTATTATTATTATTATTATTATTATTATTATTATTATTATTATTATTATTATTAATATTATTATTATTATTATTATGATAGAATGACAGCCTGTTAAGCTAATTGTGCAGAAGCTGTGAGAATGTTATTAATAAATAAATACCTTCGAACAACCATATGATATAGTATTTATATAAGAGTAAAAAGGAATCCTCTTACCCTTACGACTCAAATGTTTATAAATGAGCAAATCTAAAGTAGTTGTAACGAAGGCGTGACTACATAATAGTCACTTTAAATTACTATATATAATATCTGTATGAATGACGCCAATGAAATTTTTTAGAATTTACTAAACGCCACTCTAAACGAAACTAAATCATATACATGAATAAGCATTTATTTTATAACGTCTTGCGTGCGATTATAATTACGATAGAATGACAGCCTGTTAAGCTAATTGCGCAGATGCTGTGAGAATGTTATTAATAAATGAATACCTTTTTACTCTTATATAAATACTATATCATGTGGTTGTTCGAAGGTATTCATTTATTAATAACATTCTCACAGCATCTGCGCAATTAGCTTAACAGGCTGTCATTCTATCGTAATTATAATCACACGCAAGACGTTATAAAATAAATGCTTATTCATGTATATGATTTAGTTTTGTTTAGAGTGGCGTTTAGTAAATTCTAGAAAATTTCATTGGCGTCATTCATACAGATATTATATATAGTAATTTAAAGTGACTATTATGTAGTCACGCCTTCGTTACAACTACTTTAGATTTGCTCATTTATAAACATTTGAGTCATAAGGGTAAGAGGATTCCTTTTTACTCTTATATAAATACTATATCATGTGGTTGTTCGAAGGTATTCATTTATTAATAACATTCTCACAGCGTCTGCACAATTAGCTTAACAGGCTGTCATTCTATCGTAATTATAATCGCATGCAAGACGTTATAAAATAAATGCTTATTCATGTATATGATTTAGTTTCGTTTAGAGTGGCGTTTAGTAAATTCTAGAAAATTTCATTGGCGTCATTCATACAGATATTATATATAGTAATTTAAAGTGACTATTATGTAGTCACGCCTTCGTTACAACTACTTTAGATTTGCTCATTTATAAACATTTGAGTCGTAAGGGTAAGAGGATTCCTTTTTACTCTTATATAAATACTATATCATGTGGTTGTTCGAAGGTATTCATTTATTAATAACATTCTCACAGCGTCTGCGCAATTAGCTTAACAGGCTGTCATTCTATCGTAATTATAATCGCACGCAAGACGTTATAAAATAAATGCTTATTATTATTATTATGTTTCAAAAGGTCTTTATTGTCTCAAAAGAATTACAAATTTTGCATTTACATAGTTTGTTTACATATAATATCCTGGATTGTCCATTATCATTTGAACACCATTAGCAAATCAATTACTTATAACAGAAAGGAAAAAAAATGTTGCTAAATTGTCCTTGTTGCTAATTTGACATGCAATACCTTCTAAGTTTTTTTATAATGTTTAATTTCCTCAATTCACTATAACATAGATCTAATCTTAAGTAATGACCAGGTTGCTGCATAAATGTCAGGTCTGGCCAGTCTCTTATCCCTTTTCTGTATTATTTCAAGTTTATTTGAAAAAGTAACTGGATGTCTCCTGGAATTGTTACCAATTAGAAAAGTGCATCTAGTACACCAGTATGCATATAGCACAAAGGTTGCTGTCCTGACACTTGGTGTTAATCCTTCTCTAAATGCAGAAATTAATTGATGCATTGTTACATTAGACCTCCTGTAACTGCTAGTTATGAGATTTCTTATGTGCCTAAGTCCCTCACAGTGATATAGCAGATGTGATATTATTATTATTATTATTATTATTATTATTATTATTATTATTATTATTATTATTATTATTATTATTATTATTATTATTATTATTATTATTATTATTATTATTATTATTATTATTATTATTTCTACAAATCTATCTTGCTTTCTATTGAAATAATTACATTTTCGAAGGCATTATTATTTTAGGATTCTATTAATTGTTTTGTTATGTAGTTTGATCTGTGTACCATAATACCTAAGGACTCCTGTTGCCATTGCATTAAACAATTGAGTTCTTGTCACTTCATACAGCTTGAATGATGTGAAGTTATTCATCCTCTCTTTGACTTTTTTTTGTAATGAGTTGATTTAAGTGACCATTCATAATTCATCTGGTGAAAAAAATCTAGATTACTATCAATGACAATATTACAGTTACCCATTAATAAGGGAGGGTGAAACTTAGTTGATTCAAAAGTATATGTAAATTTTATTACTGCAAGAACATATTATTAAATATTATTAAGAATCAATACTTCAGTCTGCCAACAGGGTATATAAAATATATAGTGAAATAGAGATGGAGAGAAGATCTTATTTGGAAGATATGTTTATTGCATATAAGGATATACAAGATGACCTAAATGTACAAAATTTGGAAGGCATTAGATATAAATACATAAGAAAGGGAGTAAAACCTCATAAAGATTTATGAATAAATTGCTCAATGAAAGGGGTCCTAGTTAAATTCCATTCAATTTATGCACAACAGACATATATGAAATTCATATTCAAGTTGATCAATGGAATTTTACTGACCACAACATACATTAATAAAAGATTGGGAAAAAGCTTAGAGGAAACTTGTTCATTTTTTAAAAATAAAGATGAAACATTTCAACACTTGGTAGAAGAATACAGTGCTTTTGGGAGGCTAAGATACAAAGTTTTCCACACCCCATTGATAAATTATAAAGTACCACTGAAGCAAAATATAATAAAATTCAAACCTCATAACACAATAGTGATAATACATACATTGAAAACTATATGGATAATCTGGTGTTCTTTAATCTTTGATAATAAAAACTTTAATTGGTTGAAGAAACTTGACATTGATTGGGACAACTATTTTGTTAAATGTTTGAAAGACAGGCCTAAGAAGGTTGTGGAAATAGTATGGGGAGGAACTGCTATGACTACTTGTGAAATGTGGGAGTAAAAGTACGCAACAAAAAGAAATAACATAAAATATGTAGAATTATAAAATAAAAGATCTCTCAAGAGAGAATAAAGGTTCCATATTTTAAACTAGGAATATGATTTGTATGACCTAACTCTAGGATTTAATAAGAAAACAATATTAATATTTCAGCAATGAGAGTCTTATTGCATTGTGGTGCATTGGGAATAGGATTGGTAAATTTGGTGTAAAGGATAAAGTGAATCAAAACTAATTTGTAGATATTTCCTGTACATGTTTAAATGTTTGTTTAATAAAGTTCATTACTTAAAATAAAATTAAAAAATATTTTAAGATTCTTTACAATGATTTTTCTATTTTACTCCTTTAAATGTTGTTGTTTTTTGCCTATTTATTAACTATTAGAAACCAGTCAAGACTTAAACATACCAATATAGATAGTAATGAATATTTCTCACTGTTGTCAAGACAACCTCTCTCCTTTTCCCATTTAGCTTTAAGCATTATTTCACTTATTATTACCTATTATATACTTTGTCTACTGGTTCGATTTGAAGTAGGATATTAAAGTTATCAAAGTTTTAAATTAATAATTCCACTGAATATAATAGAAGCATTTAACATTTTGTTAATTAGAGTTTTTACTTAATATATTTAAAAAAATTGAAAACACCATGTTTGATCTCTGATCTTTTGTTATATTAGTATTATCTGTGTTTATTTTTTTTTAAATTTATCTTCAGATATATAATCCAGTAAATATTGAATTTACATTTTTATCCTTCTGCTAATTAGAATTTTTAATTTCTGAACACATAGAGAACAAATATGTATTTACGTTAGTAGATAGATAGATAGATAGATAGATAGATAGATAGATAGATAGATAGATAGATAGATAGATAGATAGATAGATAGATAGATAGATAGATAGATAGATAGATAGATAGATAGATAGATAGATAGATAGATAGATAGATAGATAGATAGATAGATAGATAGATAGATAGATAGATAGATAGATAGATAGATAGATAGATAGATAGATAGATAGATAGATAGATAGATAGGTAGGTAGGTAGGTAGGTAGGTAGGTAGATAGATAGGTAGATAGATAGATAGATAGATAGATAGATAGATAGATAGATAGATAGATAGATAGATAGATAGATAGATAGATAGATAGATAGATAGATAGATAGATAGATAGATAGATAGATAGATAGATAGATAGATAAAATATTATTTTTATTATGTACCACAGGATATAGGTCCATATTTCAAGTACTCATAAAACCATCAATTATAAAAAATTATAAATTTCTCCATTTATTTAGTGATGAGACAATATTTTATACGGTCCCTTATAAGAATAATGATGCGTTGAATCGCTAAAAAAAATTACAAATTATCTGGAACTAATAAAAGTCTCAGTGTTGACCAATCCTGTATTATTCACTATGGAAGTACACGATTTATGTGTATAAATTATGAAACATTCAGCGATTGATATATTTACATAGGTTTAATTATATGATTGTGAACATATCATTTTTAAAAAACAATATTTATAATAATTATTACTTTTGCAAAGGGTAATTAATGCAATCCATTGTAAAAACAAAAAAAATAATATGTATAAACAAAAATGAGACGAATCTAAAAAAAAATTGATAGAAATGGAATTCTTTAAAGTTTGAAGGGAAGGAGATTACTGACCTTTTACGTACTGTTGTACTATGAGTTCAAATTTGTCAAGATTATCGGGATACAAATCTTTGATGATTAATTTAATCTTAGTGAAAATCTTACACATGTCTTATTTAAAATAAAAAAACAAAAATAAAATTCTAACAAAATTTCAAATCAGCAAATATATATATAATTTTACAGTTAAAACATAACTTTCAAAAGTTGGAAATCTAATAACTTTTTTTTTTATTTTTCTGCTTCAGCCTTTGAAACTAAACAATTGTCAGAATAATAAATCATCTGAAATACGGTTTATAAAATCTACAGTGATTTCATTCTGTAATAGGTTTTCTTTAAACAAAATATAAAAGTTTGTAATACAACTTGATATATCTAATTAAATTAAAATCAAATAGACAGAAAAGATGTCCAAAACTATAGATGTTATTTTTTTTCTGATGTAGTCAGCTAAAAAATATATCAATCATTATATGTGTGTATATATATACAATATATCCGCACACGCTTCAATATAAATTATTATATGTATATTCTTTTGTAAATAAATGATTAAATAAATGTTTATTTTTATTGTTAATGGGTACTTTCCTATACAACTGCTGAAAAATTACCTATAGAAATGAGAGAATATTGCCATTAACGATAAATTTGTTAAAATATACTATTTAAAACATATACATATGGCTACTAAAGTCTAGTTTAACAATCGTACATAATTTTAAATAATTTCTTTAAAAAAAAAACATTTATTTTAACTTAAAGTATTTGAGACCAAAATACATGTTTCACTAGATTCTCGACTTTAACTTGCAGTACCAGTTTTTAATTTGTGAGGGTTCAGTATAACTTAAATTCAACATGGGTATGATCACAATATTCCATCATTAGGTTTTCAATGATATGAGTGGCTGAATAGTTGGAGGGTGAAGAATATTGAAGTCTGTCCATTAAAATATGAAGATTTTGTTATCTTAATATATACAGAGCACTGTTATATATTTGTGTGAGATATGATGATCTGGACAAACTGATGAGTGCTTTTTCAGCATGAATTACGTATATTGGACACCATTTATCTTTTTCACATGTATGTGGTCATGTGTGGTTGTATAATATGGAAAAATAGCTGTAGGGAGGTTCAAAGTCTGAGTTCAAATCTTTTCTATATTATATATAGAATATTAAATGCATTCTTTTTTCTTTAAATTTTATTGACAACAAATATAAAGTCATGTCATCAAAAACAGCTGCATCATCGCTTTCATTTAATCCAATTTTTGTTTTATCTTGTCTTTATCACTACCTAAAAGCATTTTACTTCATATATCTCACATTCAATTTATTTCTAGTATTTTCAATCTATTGGGATTCACAATATGTTTGCTTGATTAAAATCTACCTATAGCTCCCTCCATAAAAAAATTGGAAAATGTTTTATAACTTATGTTTATAATCATGTATAGTAAACAATGATAAGAAAGTAATCAATCAATCAATATTAGTCTGTCCAATAGACAGGTCTAGAGAGTAGTCACTACATCAGTTCATCCATTCTTCCATTCCATTCTCTTCCTTGCCCACTTCCTCAATTCCACATAACCCCTTCCATCTCGTATATCATCCAATAATGTCAATCTCTTCTGTCCTTTCTTTTTATTTCCACTCACCATTCCTTTCAAAACATCTTTCATTAAACTATAATCTTTTTTTAGTATATGTCCAATCCAGTTTCTCTTTCTCTCTTTGATACTTTCAATCAATCTTCTTTCCTCATTAACTCTTTTCAAAACTTCTTCATTTGTTATTATATTCACCCAACTGATTTTTTCCATTTTTCTCCATGTCCACATCTCAAACGCTTCCAGTCGTAAAAAAGTAATATGTGTACTTAATTCAATTCTCGATCCTCTAATGCTTAAACATACAAAGTCATCAATTTATAAATAAAATATAAAGTTATACAATACACTAATATTGATAGCATATAAAAGTGACAATAAAGTAGTTATAATTCAAAAACATACATAATAAATATTTATTTATTCAAGCACTATAAATAAAAGTTATTTTATTGATAATATGCTGAAATGTATAAATAATAAAGTCTGTTATGATTGTAAGAATCAGTATGTCCATCTTTTAATCTAAAATAAAAAAATATTTCAATTGCTAATTGAACTGGATTACTTTTTCCTGTTCGTTATTGTATAACACTCTTACCAATTTTCTAGAAGCAATTATTTCTTTAATCTAATTGAATACTGGAGGTTCTAAATGTTCTCAAAAATCTACTTGTTTTATTGTCTTAGAAGTTAATTAATATTAATCTTTGAACTTAACTTTTGTACTGAACTATATTCATTATTTTTATTTCAATTGATCATTCATTAATCGTATATTAGTTTGATATTATAAAAGTGAGAGGAGTAAACAGAAAACTATTTAAAATTATATTTTGAACATTAAAATTTAACTGGAATGTAGTATTTTTTTAAAATGTAACACATATTCATTTTGAAATGCAATATTCATTTCTTATAGAACATTGTAAGTAATAAAATTATCTTCAACATAATTAATCAATTTTATTGATTTGGGATATATATTTTCCTAAACAACCTATATAAATTTTACTTATGAAAAACATACAACACTCTTTATTATATAATTAATATCCAAATGATAGCAATATAATTAAATAGATTTATTCAAATTAACTTTTAAAAAAATATTCATAAGTGCTTACATTTTATATGGATGAAAGGTCATGCTTGCTATGACAAAATGTAGAAAAAAAGTTACTTTTGAGAACATTTTCCCCAATAATGATAACTATAGATTGAATAATGAACTATTTCTTACTTGCCATCATTTGTAGACTTACCAGAATTTTTGTTTTATGGTACAATAAATTAGATTTTCATTGGCTATTTAATTGATAATTACAATGGGATCAAAGATTTAATGTGTACATAATTTTGAATGTTTATTTGAAGTGTAGGCATTGAGATAAATAAAAAATGCAATATGAAAATTACAGTTTAATAAATTTAGGACACCATCATGGAGAAATTACCTTTTCACTACACATACTATAACAATCTCTAGTAGATTAACATTTTATTGCTATCCCTAGTGTCTATATTTTGACAACAAACAACATTACATTTTAATATTAAATTTTTATTTATTATTTTTTTTTAAAAAAATAAATTAAACTTGACTTTTTAGAAATAAAAATTTAAAAAAAAAAAAAAAAAAAAACATTTTAACAACTAATATACAAATATTTTTTTTTTGTCATTTGACAGCCGACTTAAAAACACCCAAACATGGAAATCCAGAAATCAATGAAATCTTCACTCACTGAAATTTATTTTTAAATCAGGAATAGATAAATGTAAACGCAGATAAACCTATAAAAGTTTGTTTTACAAATTAAAACTGCATTTATAATTCTTAGAATATTTTAAAAGATTCTAACATAGTATCTGAAAAAATAGAGATCAGTTTAACAATGTATTGTGATTGTGTATGTCATGGTTTTCTTTCTAATTATTATGCTATTATGTGTTAGCTTTTTTTTTAAAAATTTAAATGTGTGAGTAAAACTATAATCCTATATACTTTTCATGGTATTTTATATAAGTATTGTATGAATCCTTAATAAACTATACAAAAAACTAATTTTTTATATACCAAAATGTTTTACAAAATAATCTTACAAATCTCTTTAAAACCAGATTAAGATTAACTAAATCCATCAAGCATTAAAAGGCTACATTATATTAATCGGTCTTGATGTTTATTGAAAAGTACTCTGTAGATTTTATTTAAAAATTAATATATCAATATTGCATTAATTTTGATTTTCAGCATCAAGTAAGTGGGAATGTCAGATAACAACATATTAAAATGGTTAAGGAAAATGATTTAATGTGGAATGATTGCCTGTGCCTTTTCCAATAAGTAGCCACATAATATATATTGAGTCTTATATTATTAAAATTAAAATCCATGTGTTTCTCTTAGAAAAAAAATAGTGTATTATTGTTTTTAAATATTAGTTTTTAATCAATAGGCTAGTTAATATATTCTACTTTAAAATCTACTTTAAAAAATAATTATATTATGTAAAATAATAATAAAAGTTATAAAATTGAAATATTTAATTTTTCTTTTTTTTTAAAAAAAAACCAAACACATCTACTTTTTTACATTAAGCAATGCAAAATGGAACTAACTTTATCATGTGTTCACATTAATTATATACTTATAACAAAAAAAAAAAAATCCGTGTAAATTTATTCAATTTAATATTATATTTAGGAATATGCAATTAAATTTCTTTTTGTATTAAAACATTTATACTTGTATTAGTTTATGCAAATTAAGTTTAATGTATGTTGTGTAATATTAACTTATTGTGCCATCTATTTCCAAATGCTTCCTATATTATCTGACTGTAAGCCATATGAATATATATATATATATATATATATATATATATATATATATATATATATATAACTGCTAAATAGCTGACATTTTAGTACAATAACAAGTATTTTTCTCAGATCCTCTTTCCCAAATCATAACAATGTGTGTGGTGAGATTTAAAATCATTATTTTTTTTTCATTTGTTATTTTCTTCTTATTCTCAAATTTTATTGTTTGAAAAGTTTGTAAAAAATATTTTAACTTCCAATCGCTTTTCCCACATATTTTTAATTTTCGTTCACACTTTTTATTTATGCTCTTAGGCCTTTTAAAAATCTCTATAGCTTCTCTTAGCAATCTCTGATCAAATTGTTCAATTTTTTGTCGTTTTTTTTTTAAATTTTTGTGGAACACGTTGATAATTAAGAGAACTATTTTCAGTTTTCAAGGACCTGTTAAAATGATGGAATTCATTGATAAAACAAAAATAACCTCCTTTTTGGAAAAAAAGTGAGCAAATTTTAAATAACTTTTGGCAGAAAAGTGATATGAAAAAATAAGATAAAATATGCAAGAAAAGTTTTGCATATAACTTATACCCAATTTTTAAACTAAAAACACTGTCTTTACATTAGATGAATGAAAGTCAAATCATATATGATTATATACCATAATTTATCATAGAACAAGTGAATTGAGTTTTTAAATGCTATCAAAATGAGCATTCAGTATCAGAAAGATATAAATAATAAAAAGACAAGCTTATTGTATCTTAAACAAACAAAAGGAATAAGATATCCATTGGATGTATTAGTATAAAAGAAGACCAAATATTCTGACTTTATATGCATGGGCAAAAAATATGAAGCACAGATAACATAGACTGTTTATGGATAATATATGAGTATAGATGTTATGCAATTCCAAATTATCTGGGCATGCCAAATATTAATCAAACTGTGAATTACATCCAGCAACCTATACTGGAAAGAAAAAAGAAAGCAGCACATCCAGAAAATAGAGTGAGTGGGATCCAAAGCATGTTACAATTAGAAATAAACCTGGAGATGGAGAACATATATCAAATAAACATGGATAATAACATATCACAGCTGCAAAAGTATCAGAATCAATGCAAAGATTGATGGATATGAATAGAATAAAAGATAACCCATTTCTGATAACCTGGGTTTTTTAGAAGAATAAATGATTTATGGAGAAAATAAATTGCAAAATGGTAAAATTTAAATTAATGGACAATATTGAAATTGATTATTAAAATTTCAAATTGAGACAAATTCATTGCAAAATAAAAAAAAATGCCTTTCTAAAAAGAAAAAATGACTTATAAAATTGATCATATTAAATAAAAGATAAGGTCTAAATAAATATAAAACATTTAATCAGAATATAAACAACATATTATTTAATATGAAAACAAATGTATAATTATGTTCATTTCTGCAGTCATTGGAAAAAAAGTCAAACTTTGTGTGGATGTGTTCAACTTCTAGTGATAAATAAAAACTTTATGCAGGTCATTATGATCTCATGTGACTTTTTGTTATTTATAAGCCTCAGGTGCTGTCACAATACATTTTAACTAGGGTACTCACCCACCTGTGATGCTCAGAAGAAGCATGTTGTGGGTTGAAAATTTGATGGATTTATCAGCTTCTAAGACCCAAAAAGAAACAAGATTTAACTTCAAAATAGTATATTATCAGATTCTAACTCTCACAGAAGAAACCATATATTAATATTGTGTTTGATTATTTGTGTGTTGTGGTTAGCTGAACAGTATTAAAACTGTGGTAATATTTCTAGTCTATATGTTTCTTTATACATCTTACACAGTGTCCTTTAGTTGAATATTTTATGAATCCTACACTTGGGACATTGTATTCATTCCTTTGATTGCTTAATCCTGGACAAATCTCTAAGCAGTGATATCTTGACCATATGTATTCTATTTACTCATACATTATTCTATTGACAAAGTGATATTTATAACAATGACTAAAAAATAATAGTTTGAAAAATAAATTAAAGTTAAATTTTTAAGTAGGCATAAAAATAAGAAATGAAGTAAACCCATTCCATTGCCTCATTTTTTAGAGAGAAAATAATTATTTCAGAACAAATTCACTGCAGCTCTAATATATGTGTAACATAATATGATTAGTTAAAAAAATTAAAAAGAATTGGTCTACAGAGGACAAAACACTATTTAATACTTTATAAATGAATATATTGTCTAAACTTAAAAATAATAAAAGGATAACTATGTAATGTGAAGCAAAAATTGAAATTGGCTAATTTAAATTATTTTTTTCATGAAAATAAATTGCATACTTTAATTAAAGTTGTAATAATTATATTTATAAAGTGCATACTCATTACACAAAGTAATATATATTAAAGCTACAACCTTAAAACTATGCACCTGAAAAAAATGACAGTAGGGACCTCTGCAAATCTTATAAATCTTGTGTTAAAGATTTGCAGAGATCTCTACTGTTGTTTTTTTCAGGTGCATAGTTTTAAGGTCGTAGCCTTAATATATAATACTTTAATTAAGAAAGATTTGCTGCATTTATTAATTTTTCTCAAATTTTCCTACTGAATGGAGGCTTAAAAAATAATTTGCATTTTCTTGTAGTAATTTGAAAGGCAAATATAAATACAAAATATAAAGCAATAAAAGTGAGAAAGTTAGAGATTTTTAAAGTTCAATCATGATGTTCATTTCTTTTATTTCTTTTTTTCTAGCACATAATAATATAAAAATAAACTTTGATATATATATATAATCATTTTAGAATAATTATATATTTAAAAACATATAAAAAAACATGTTTTGTTTAAAAAGATATTAAATATTATCTGGATAAATGTTTTTTTTTTTTTTTAAATAACAGAACATGGTGATATAAATTAATGCAGACTTGATTATAAGTTAGATTTTGAATTATGACGTGATTTCATAAGATATAAATAGGTCTAAAAATAGCAGCAATCTAAACCCTGAATCAATAAAATGATGGTTTGTATTGATTCAATGAAGATAAAATATAATACCAATATAGAAATAACTGTTAAAAAAGCATACTTGCTGATAGTTTTAAAGATTTTTTTTAATATTCTATTGACCTCAGCTAGTATAAAAACAGTAGCTAGAAAAAAGACTATTTAACATGTCTGGCTAAAAAAATAGCAGATATGCTGCTCTCAAAACCTGGAAATAAGCACTTGTAATTAAAATATGAACACTGAAGTGGCATAGAATGCAATGTTGCCTGCTTTAAAAAGGGATATGATGTAAAGGAGACAACGGATTCTGCTATAAGAACTAATATATATCTACTTCTAGAGAGACTCACTTACTTTGTTTACTGTGACTGATACCCAAAGAGAATAATCATAATTAGGACCAAATTGATAAAGAATGGCATTAAAGATGTTCACTTATATAGTAAGCTTACATTCTCTACGAGAACCATGAGTAAATCAGTTTATTATCGGGTAAGACCATTCTTTAAATTCAACTACAAGTCCTTAATTATAATGTTTATGTAACTCAGTAATTTACATTTTTTACTTATTTATATTTTATTGATTGTAAATATACAAGCATCAATCTCATATTTGTTTAGTGTAAATATATTTTTGTTATTTTTATATTAATCAATTTAGATTATATTTGCTTTTATAATTCATTATAATTATATCTCATTAATATGCATTAAGCCTGACAAGGCATGCAATCAGCTAGGAGATATGCAAAAATGATCATCATAATTTTAAATGATGATGATTGGCAATAATAAGCTATTTAGAAATAAACATTTTATTTAGAAAGCTTGACACATAAAATTTATATTTAAATTGAATCTAAAAAAGAAAATAAAAATAATATTTTTTGGAATAATTATATTTAACTTAAAGTTCAGTGTTAAATTGTTGAACATCTTCACTAGATGATTGATTAATATTATTGATTATATTTGAGTTTAACCATTTTATTTGAACACTATATAATTTATGTTTAATTTTTTATTGACTTTATTTTTCAATCCTTTTAAAATTTACACATTAATCTTTCAATACTCTAAACATTATATTTTTAATTCAAATATATTTATCTCGACATTCCATATATATATATATTAATAAGAAAAAGCAATTGTTTTAGTTATCAGAATATAAATAAAACAGTCATCTTTTTTCATTATAATCTTTATTATTAAATTGTTTTACATATTGCGTTTCACCTGCATATAAAGATTTCTTCGAGTGTTTTTTTTTATTGATGAGTTTGTCTTTTCTAACAAATTTGAATAAATTATCAGGAAAAATATTTATATAAAAAAAGCTGAATGCGAATTTTGTTTATATTGTAATAAAATGACTTTTTTTTTTCATTTATATATCAAAAAATAAATAAAATAAATAAAAGTAATTATAACCCAATTAAAAAGATTACATTCAAAACTAACTTTTGATCACATAGTTTTCAAGTTGTTGTTGTTGCTGTTGTTATTATTATTATTATTATTATTATTATTATTATTATTATTATTATTATTATTATTGTTATTGTTGTTGTTGTTGTTGTTATTATTATTATTATTTTTATTATTATTATTATTATTATTATTATTATTATTATTATTACTATTCCAGCTCATAATTTACAGAGTGCTTCTTTTATGGGCAAAAGATATAATGGAGGTATTCCTGTTAATTTATCTTCTCTAAAGTCTATTAGTCATAAAATTCTTAATTATCCTGATACTGCTCCCAAATTTATTCCAGCTTATAGATCACATTCACTTAACTTTCATTCAAATAGTAACTATCGGATAAATCATTCTGGATACTCCTCTTTATCTTCTAGTAAAAATGACTTTTTAAGAACTAAAAAAATTAATATTTCTGATGGATTTAATAAATCTAATTTTGCTAATGTTTATTCTAAGTCTGTTAGACATAAAATTCTTAATTATCCAAATAATGTTCCCAAATTCATTCCAGCTTATAGATCACATTCACTTGACTTTCATTCAAATAGCAACTATCAGTTAAATAATTCTGGATACTCCTCTTTATCTTCTAGTAAAAACTGACTTTTCAAGAATTAATAAATCTAATTTTGCTAATGTTTATTCTAATACTAATATAACTTATAATAGATATTTTCTTTCTAATATGCCGGTAGATCTCAGTTCAAAAGACATTACAGTATTTCTTGAAAATAATTTACAAACTAATATTGTTTGTCATAAAGTTAATATGAATAATTCTAAGTCTTCTTGTTTTTATATTTCTGTTTCTGCACATAAACATAATGATATAATATCCCCTAATTTATGGTCTTGCAGTGCTTCTATTTCTTTTTTTTATGGATCTCTGGCCAGTTCTCTAAGGTTTTAAGAGAATTTATTTTGTTTTACTATCTATTTTATTTTTATTTTTATTTTTTTCTTTATCTCTTTCTCTTTTTGTTTTTATTTGTGTTGTTTCCATTATCTTTGTGGGTAACATGGTAGGCCTTTCTTGTTTTTACATGAATATCATAGGTGTGAGGACTAAATGTGTTCAAATTAAACAATTTTTTGAAACAGAAAATTTTTATCTTATTTTACTTACAGAAACTTGGTTAAATCAACAATTTCCTGATTGTTCTTTTCTTGATGATAGATTCAGTATTTTGTAAACTGACAGATCTATGGATAATATTTCTTGAGGTGGTGGTACTCTGATTGCTCTTCATAAAGATGTTTTTTTATAAAGAACTTTATTTTTCTTCTTCTTTTTGTGAATCTACATGGTGTGAAATTACTTTAAATCACAATTTTAAATTTATTTTAGGTAATGTTTACCTCAAACCCACTTTGTCATTGTTGGAGTTTGATTATTTTTTGACATCTCTTGAGGATTTTCTGATTTGCTATGATAATATTATTATTACTGGTGATTTAAATATTCCAGATTTATATCATGGGTAGAATTGCTACACACTTTTTGGTTTTATCTTCTAAGGCTCCTGGAATGTTAAAATTCTGTAAATTTTTAGGACTTAAGCAATATAACCCATTTGTTAATTCCTATCATCGTACTTTGGATTATATTTTAGGTAATTCAACAGTAGTTAGTAATTTTCAAGTTGTTTCTGTTAATTTTCTCATTGATGCTCATCATCCACCTTTTGAGTTTTATATTAACGTTTGTCACTCAAAGATTATTTTTTCTAATATTTCAAGAAAGGATTATGGGAAGGGTAATTATGTTGATTTTTGTAGTAACTTTTCTAAGGTTAATTGTAATTTTTTGTATTCTTTTAATGATGTAAATCATTTCTTGGATGGGTTTTTAAAGATTCTTAATAGATTTATTGATTTGTATATTCCCAATAAGTGGCCTTTTTATAAGGATTTTCCTCCTTGGTTTTCATGCGATCTTATTAAAATTATTAAAAGGAAGTCTTATCATCGTAGACTTTATTTTAAAATGCAGAATATCTTTTTTTATAATAATTTTGTTAATTTCCGAAGATTGGTGAAGCATGTTTATAAAAGAGATTTGCAGAATTATATTAGAAAAATTGAGGTTAATATTTCTTCTAACCCTAAAGAATTTTGGGATTTCATTAATAAGTCTGGTTTGGGTAAGAAAAGGGTTCAAGCTACTCATGGTTTCACTTTAAGTGCAAATGACTTTTCAAAACATGTTGCTGATATATATTCATCACATGATACAATATCTTCAAATATTGCATTATTTTGTAATTCTTCAACTGTTCATTGTATGATTGACCATATTTCTAAGGATGATGTTGTTATGGCTATTAAGCGACTTAAAATTCATTCTAGTTTGGGAAATGATAATATTCCTTCATTTATTTACAAAGGGCTAGCTGAATTTATTGCAGTACCTCTTGCATTTATTTTTAATTTATCACTTAACTCTTGTCTTTTTCCTAATGTGCTTAAGTGTGCCAAAATGGTCCCAATTTTTAAGAATGGATCACATGATTGTATTAATAACTATAGACCCATTTCTGTTTTGCATACTATTGCTAGAATTTTTGAGAGGTGTGTTTATAATAAAATTATTTTAGATGTTAGTAAACTCATTTCTTCTTCACAGCATGGTTTTATACCTAATAGATCTGTAGAAACTAATTTGTTAACAATTTATGATCATATAGCTCATGCAATTGAAGACCAGCAGAGACTTGATGTTAATTATTTTGATTTATCAAGAGCTTTTGATAAAGTAGACCACAGTATTCTTTTTCATACATTATATCAAATTGGTTTTTTTTACTAAGCTTGTTTATTGGTTTCAATCCTTTCTTCATGGTCGTACTGCATACATTAAATTTAATAATACTATTTCATCTAATTTTAAATGTAATTTGGGGGTTCCTCAGGATAGTATTTTAGCCCCTATGCTTTTTAACATTTATATGAATGACCTTAAGGATTGCTTAAAATCATCTTATCTTTTGTGCTATGCAGATGACTGTAAAATCTTTAGAACAATCACATCTGTGTTTTATTGCACTCTTCTTCAAAATGATATAGATAATTTTAGTGCTTGGTGTGATCTAAATAATATGACTGTTAATTTCAGTAAATGTTCCTTAGTCTCATATTCTAAAAAATCTGAAGTTTTGCATTTTTCTTATTTTATTAATTCTCACAAAATTATTTCTGTTGAATCCCAAAAAGATTTGGGAGGTTTATTTTCTAGTAACGGATCCTTTCTTCCTCATTTGGAAATGATTATTGGTAAGACTTTAAAAATTATAGGTACTATTCCAAGGTTTGGTTATCATTTCAGTGGTGATACAAAATTTAAATTATTTTTATCATTGGTTCTTCCCATCATCGAATATTGTTCAGTCATTTGGAATCCTAGCTCTAAACAGGGATGTAATTTATTACAATCAGTGTATAATAAGTTTTCTAAATATGTTTCTTTGGGAAATAAAACTGTTGTTCATCTTTCTTCTAGAAGACAATATAGAGATATTAAATATCTTTATAAACTTGTTAATAAAATAGTTCTTTTATCTAATACAATTACTACTGTTATAATTAGATCTCATGTGCATGATACTCGGGCTGCTTCTGTTTGTTACATTAAAACTTGTCATTCCAATGTTCTTAGATTTTCTCCTTTGTTTAGGCTACCATCTTTATATAATCAGATTTGTAGCAATATTAATTACTTCAATTTAGATTATAATCAATTCTGTAATGTTATTAAATTTAAATGTCAGATTTGATTGGTTTAACTTAATTTTGTTTATATATATATATATATTTTATTTATATATATATATATATATATATATATATATATATTAAATTGTATTTTTTATTTTTATTTTGTTATGTGCTTTATATTTATCCCTTTTATTTATTTGTTACTATTAATGTCTTAATAATAATTGTTTATATGCTGATATTTAATTTTACTTTAGATTTTTAAATGTGTTAATTATCTTTTATTGAAATATGGCACATAATTATATTAATAATTTGTCATTTAAACTCATTTATGTATTTATGTATTTGTTATGGTGTAATACTGTAATTGGCTTTATGCTGTAGTTTTGTACGGTAAATAAATGTATTGAATTGAATTATTATTATTATTATTATTATTATTATTATTATTATTATTATTATTATTATTATTATTATTATTATTATTATTATTATTATTATTATTATTATTATTATTATTATTATTATTATTATTATTATTATTATTATTATTATTATTATTATTATTATTATTATTATTATTATTATTATTATTATTATTATTATTGTTGTTGTTGTTGTTGTTGTTGTTGTTGTTGTTGTTGTTATTATTATTATTATTATTATTATTATTATTATTATTATTATTATTAAAATGTAAATTACAAAATAAAATTTAAATATTTTAACAATAAAGTAAATGATTTTTGATTTATATTAAACATAACCCATATTTTAAATAAATAAATTTATTTATCTTTATATACAGAGAGAGAAATTGAAGATTTCTAAAGATGTTAATACAGATTTAATGTAATTCTGGATATGTGGTGCTTATTAATGCAATTAATAATATCAAAGAGAAACATTCCTGAATAATAATAAAAAGAAAAAGAAGAAAATGCAGGAAAAAACTGAGACAGCAAACAATAGAATTAAATAAAAACTGTGATAATATGTATTCATCATTATTTTTTATGATTATAAAGTAAAAGAAAACAAGATACTTTTGTCAGAATACCAAGAATACACATAAAGTAATTGAAGATGGTAATAGAAAATAAGAACATTATGATAGTCAATAATAAGTTGGAAAACAAGTATGATTTATAACGTCAGTGAAGTATGATGAAACATTGATGATTATTTGAGGTAAAACTGCATTTTAAATGAAACATAGAACTCATTGTTTAACAATTAGAGACAAAAGTATAATTTGTTCTATTAAAACCCAAAGTGATACCAATATATTTCATTAATGTTTGTTTTGTTTTATAATAAATTTTGAAATAGTAGTAAACTACACCTTATGAGAATCTAGATTTATATCATTTGCCTTTTCAAGTATATTTATTCATATGATTTTAAAATAAGTTGTGAAGTAGATGTCTTAAATATTTCTTAAAGCAATTCTAGATTTTGGATAACAGTTTTGGAATTATATAATTAAGACTAAGTTTTAAAATATAAAAATGAAAATATTTTTATATATTGAAACAGACATGCTGTTTCACATATATGTTTAGAAGACATCCCCCTCCAATTAAAATGACATAGGTTAAAGCCAAGTCAAACTAATAATATTTTAAAGAAGACTAATAATATTTATTTTTTTAAAAAAGGAAGAAGCAATGAAATTTGCCCACAATTAAAATGATAATTTGTTAATTCATAATGATTTGGTCAAATGAAAAAAAAATAAACATGTTTATAGTATAATTAAAAAGAGAAAAAAGTATATATTTTTATTAAAACTACTAAGTTTAAAGGCACTTAAATAAAATCAGATGGAAGAAAACTTCTAAGGCACAATAACTGTAGTATAATAATTAAAGGTGTTGAGTCACCATTCTGCAGGCAAGAAAAAATAAGATTCAAAAACACATGTAAGGCAGATAATTGAAAATAGTCACTAATTAAAAGTCTGTTCCTACCAAAGAGAAAATGTCTAATGATCTAGGGGATTAAAAATGTGGACAAGGATAAAAAAGCATTACCATCAATGGGATAAAAGGGGTAAGTAAGGTGAACCCATTTGTCAGAGAAAAAATATAAATAGGCTGAAAAATCATTAGAAATTGACTAATTGATTCAGAGATACAAGATTTAGCTACTATACTACTAGAAAAGTGATTTAATGGAACTATCAACCATCCTAATGAAAAATCATCCTAATACGATCTGCACTTAGACTGCTTGTTTTTTCTCTATCTACAAAACATGTGAAAGTCCAAGCCTTGCCTAAAAGTTTCAATGTCCCTTCCAGCTTCAAGACAGACCCCCATTTATTTAGAAAAAGCACTAATAAAGGAAGACATGAATTAAGGTAAGCAATTAGAAATTATTCAATTACAATAAAATATTAATTAAAATTATAGTTATCGATTTTTATAAAACAAAAAAGAAAAATTTATATTATTAGTTTAGGAAAATTTTTAAATATGCCTAAAATTTTTCAATATGTGTGTTTTCTTGAAATAATAATGTTTTACCTATCAGTCTTTAATTCTGTCAAAAGTTGATGATAGTTTTTTTTTTTTATCTTTTTTTAAAATAAAAAAAAATAAAAAAATCAATAAAATAATAAGAGTTGTGAATTAACTCCAAACACACACATGTATATATATATGATATGAAATGTCAATTGCATTATATGTTCAAATTATAAATGTTTACATGCATAATATCTATATCTGAATAAAATAATAAAACTTATGTATATAAATATACATCTATCCTTGATTGAATTATAAATACTTTACAAACTTGAAAGTGCTGATATTACCTGTTTATCTATCTGCAATGACTCTTAAAATAATAAAATACTAGATGAATCATATCTACATCTGAATAAAATAAAAAGTTATGTGTATAAATATATGTCAATACTTGATTGAATTATAAATACTCCACAAACCTGGGATTTCTGATACTTCCTAGTTACCTATCTAAAATGGACATACAGACCTGAAACAAATAATTAAAACATTCATGCATTAATTGTACATGGATACTTTATTTGAAAGACATCTAGACTTTTTCTCATAATATGAACTGAAAATGAATTTTCACATGGATACAAATAATGAACTATATTACAAGGACTTGCTAATAAATTGTTGTTAAATAAAATTGTTGTTACTTTAAATTAATGCATTTGTTCAATTTTATTTTGCATCACTAGTCATTCATTGCATCTTGCTCACAAGAATCTCACGCCTCCTGAGCTATGTTCGGTATAATCAGATGATGGTAAGTAAGTTTGTAGTGAGATGGAACTCTAGTGGTACCATTTGGGAAACCAAACACATACATTTCTAGATGCTTCCAGTCTCTATGGTGTTACATTCTCTGATGAGCAGGAAATATTGTTGTAGGTTGGGTAATGTCTGCATTGGGAAATGCCAATTGATAGTGCATTCCTGCAATATGATCATCAGGAAATAAAATCAACAAAGAGTGGGGTTGGTCAGTATGTCTGGCTACAATATATATAATCAAAATTACCCCATATTTGCAACTAGACCAGACTAGTCAAAGAAAATAAACTCTAAAACACAACTAATGAATTCATTACTACAAACAGACAACTCAAATATAAATACTAAAAGATAACACATTTTTCTAAATATTAACTACAATTTTATTTACATTCCACACACCCTTAATAATAATAAAAAACTGGTAAAAAAATTAATTGTGTCAGAATCATAATTTTTTAAGAATAAAGATTAATATATAAGAAAATATAATTAAAAAAAAACATATATGTCATTGTTTATTTGTATTACATACTAGCAATTTTCATTTGTATTACTAGAAAAAAAAATCTTAAGAATAAAGTTATCTGCATTTGTAAAAGCAAAAATTATATAATATTTAAATTGGATCGAGATTAGGTGGATAGCTTAATATTAGTTTTGTTGATAATGTAGAAAACAGTTTTCTTTTTGAAAGATTAAATTATTTTTTTAGATTTTGTAAAATTATGATATCAATTTGATGAAAGAAAAATAAAAAGTAAGTATGAAAATTAAACATTATTGTAAACTGTCTCTAGAGAAATATACTCTTTATGTTTTGTAAATATATAAATGATTGGCTTATGAGTGCTCTTGTGTTAAATATTAAATTGGTATAGTAGTAAAGTGTTTTGGTTTTTTTTATTAAATATTCCATGATATATTAATAGTTATAGATTGTGATGTTAAATTTGCAATGTAATGCTGCTGTAGGAATTGTAGGTAAAGTGAAAAATAAGTAAACACACCATAAAAAAAAAAAAATAAAGCAAGAAAATATGTTTTAACCTAATAAATAAAAATAAAGAATTATTAAAAAATTTAGATAATAATAAATTAAACTAGGAAAAAATAATTGATGTTAATATATTTAAAATGGTAGATAAATTTGATTCAAATGATTTCTATATTATAATAATTCGATAATAAATGAATGTTATTCCACCAATCTCAATGCTATTATTGGAAAGCTATCTATATTATTTACTAAAAAAAAAAAATAATATAATAAGAAAAATATACAATTAGAAAATAGCAATAAAATATAAGTCAGAAAGAAAGATAAGTCAAATTACAAGAATAAGTAGTATGAAATAATTAACAAACATATGACATCTATAAACCAACATTTTAAACAAAATATGAAAAAGTAAAGTAACAAAAAAAATGTTTGTTTGTTTTTTACAAAAATTAGGGTATTGCCTTTACAATTATAATAGAAAACATTGTAATCAGAAAAAAAATAGATCATTCAAGTAGAAACTTTTGTTAATTAATAGAATTTCAGCTACATAATAATGCAGAATGGTTTTGAAAAGATGTGGAAAATATTGAAGGTTTAAATTTGTGCGCAAAAACTACAGTGTATAGCAAAATATTAATACTGAGAAGGGATTAAACTCAAACTCAATGTAGATATCATAAAGAAAACATAAATGAAAAGAAAAAGATCAAAAACATTTTTTTGTAAAAATAAAGTAAAACAAAAATAATGTGAATCTTGATTTAATTTAAACTATAGATGTTAGTTTTACTAATAATCTGAGACTGAAAGTATGTTTCGCATCACTAAAAATGGTTATAGTTACTTAGAAAAGAATATACTTTCAAACAAAATTTATCTCAGTTTTAAAGCATTTCATAAATTGTTATTGAAACATTAAATGAAATAGGCATAACTTTTTGGAAATGAATATGCCAATTATCATTAAAAGCTAAAATTGAAATATAAAAAAAAGCTGATCAGTAATGATTAATATACTTAAAAAGAAATAGAAGATAGTAAATATTGTATAATCAAACTTAATAATGGGATACTTTTTACTGCCTTTGACTTGAATTTTATTGATTTGAAAAAAAAATAGATGTAAAATTTAATCTATATATTAAAAGTGTATTCTAGCTCGGCTATTTATGCATGAAAAATAAACATTGTGCAATGCATATGATAGATTCTGAGAATAAACAAAAATAATTAACCAGAGCAAAATAAAAAGGTGATTTATTTCAAACAAAAATTATTTCTTAATTATATATCTATTGTAGACTTTATAAACTTTCTCAGTAATACAAATTTTCTGGTAGAAAAGAGTATAAATTCTTAAGTAAATTCATAATAACTATACAATGCAATAGAATATATGAAAATTATATAAAGATAAGATGCAGAAATATTTATAGCTGTACCAGTCTAAATCGTGTATTCATTCAACAAAATATAGAATCCAAGCAAACTATAGCAATCTAGCATGTGCAAGATACACAGGTCTAGAACAGGACTAAACACTAATCTATTTGCCTGTGCTCCTGGGTCTCTGACTATATGGACAACGATTTTGAGGATATTAGCAAGCTGTCACTTTCTCCAGACCCGGCAATGAGAACAGGGTGAGCAAAGAGACTTGGAAATCAATAATATTCAATAATTAGCTGATGATTATTAAAAAATATAATACTTATTAAGCAGTGCATACTATTGCTTACTATATTAATAATCATATCCATAATGTTGTTCAAGGCAAAATGATACAAAGGTAGTTTAATTAATAATACTAATAAAATCTTTCATTCAATTTGAAATAACTTAATCAAACAGTCATACTAGAGATTCGGGCAAAGAATAACAAATGCGAGAATATGTAGATGTTGATATAATATAAATTTTATTAAATAATTAAATACGGTAATAAACATAATATGAGTATAATGTCTGTACAATGGTAGTTACAAATTTGATTATGGGTTAATTTGCAATCACATACTTTATGGGTGAAGTCAATAAATCATTGAATTTACATAAATCCATAAAATCTTTGTGTTATTACATAAAGTTAATTAGTGCAACTTCTACATATATCAAATAAGAGCAGTTTGTGTGGTTGCTCATATATGGTGGTGCGGTTAATATGCCAAGTACCAAATAAATTAATTAGATCATCAATAATACTTTGTAGTGTAACCCTCATTTAATATATTATAGATTCACACTAATGAGTTTATTAGTCATTACATATATGAATAAGAGTTTATGATGTGTGATTTGAAAGTGTGCAATATTTGGGAGACCTCTCTTGGGGCAGTAAAATAACTCAGCTTAAAAAAAGCTGTAATTCATAAGCTGACTTAGAAAATGAAATCAAATGGATGGTGAATAACATGCAATTATGACTGACAGAGAGTATTGCAGGTGGATAGACAACTCAATAATAATAATAATAAAGACGGTATCGTGTTATCATTCACAATCACATACATAGAGGCAGTCACTTAAGATGTTCATGAATGGCTTTGTCATATCTGTATGAAAGTAGTATGCCTGCATTATGGCCAAGTGTATTTTGGGACAGTTCATCTGTATGTTTTCCATATATTTATTTATTGGAAGTGCTTGGAGAAGATCCCGAGCAGGAAATACATCTACTGTGAGAGTGATAACAAAGCGTGGGATTGGTCATTCTAAAGATCCCAAAATACATGACAAAGCCAGAAAATCACAAATAATGATTGCAATGATATACCTATAATGCCTAAAACAGATAAATAGTTTATGTCACTAACGATCACGGTGAATTAATAAACACCTGATTATTATAAGACAATCTCCTGTGTAATGGAATGCTTAAACATGAACTATGCCCGTCACTTTACTAAGGATTAACGAAATGCATATAAGGGGTCAGAGTTTAAAACTAAAAGAAAGAAATTGCTATCCCCCACACATCCAAAATATCTCCTACATTTCTACAAGTGACCATTGCACTGATAACTTATATGATTTACAAAATAAAATAATTAAATTCACTTCTTATGAGATTTAATTTGATAAAATTATAAAACAACTTTAATTATTAGATGAGGGTGAATTTCAGTTAGATATAATAACTAAGCATAAACATTAAAACCTTCCGACCATTTAAAGAATAAAATTATTATAAAATAATTAGTATAAAACCGAGCGAGTTTATAACAATGAACTTGCAAAGAAGTTTACATCTCCATAATTTAATAGGAAAAAAACTATTGGTGGTAAGTTTAAATTCACTCACTAGATCGTATACCTTCTTGGCATATCAAATGAATTAGAATAATAAAATAAGAGAAAATCAAATTAATTCTAAATTGCCGCACCAAAACATAAGAATTTATGTAGCATTATAATAAATTACCCAGACATTACTAGCACTTATGTAACAGCTTTAAAAATCAAGTAAGGAAAAGAAAGGCGTACAATATAGTTTAGAATAAGAATAAATTATTAATTAAGAGTTCATTAGCTGATTGAAATATAGATGTTAACTTAGGTTTGAGGACACATCAATGTAGGTAATCAGTGAATCATGATCATAAGCTGACTTGGATTTGAAACAGGCATTGGTAGAGATTCAAGATTCACTTTCAGGCAAACAGATTACTAACAGTCTGTATATTTGGTCTAGATGTTCCAGACCACAGCATAGTGAGCTACATAAGCTTTCCAGAGGTATGGGGATGCAGACAATCCCCTTTACCCCACCATGTTTTGCTGCACAATACAAACTTGCATGAAGTATATGATATCTGAATACAACAAAAAGAACAAAAGCAAAAAAGAATAAAATAGCTATTTATATACAAACAAATATTTAAAAAATGCTGGCCACTGCTTCAAACTCAGACACTTGGTTGAGATTCGATGTTGACCTCCATTCCCATATATGAAAATGATAAAGACCACCAGATCAATGGTAATACAAATTAATTAAAGAACGTCTGTCATCTATCTTTTAGAATGACACAATGGCCCACAAAATTTTAAAATAGACCGATTGCATTGTTTCACTCTTAAATATCAGTTTACTTTTAGACAAACCTATTAGCAATAAATTTCCCAAATACTATTGTTTGTCTTTTAAATGACAATTTTATTTTTATATAAATTATTACTTGCAAAATATAAAATTTACAATATATAATATACATTGGTTAGAATGTTATTGAAATAAAATTACATAATTTTATAACTTCCAATTGTTAGTTTTCATACGCACATACATGTGTGCAGGTTGAATGGGCAAACAAATAAAATGTTTGTGCATCCATACATCTCTCTCTCTCTCTCTCTTCATATTTATATATACGATTGCCTATTAAATTTGTATATAATTTGGGTTTAAATCAGTTCCAGTGCTTATATAATTGGCACTAGATGAAGCGCAAATCTGCAGAGATTTCCAGCCTCACAGCTAACAATATTACATTGGAAAGGGATAGACTGACTAAGTATTATGTCAAAAACTTCTTGTTGAATACTGAAAATAAATGGCTTATCAAATCTGTTTCAAATGATATTATTTTATGTTTATTTTGTTCTGAAATATAGAATCAATTCCGATGAAGTCTAGATATTTTTTTATTCTTTACATTGTGAAATAAAAATTAATTATTTTGATCAATGTAAAAAACCATAAGATAATTGGATTGAATAATTTTATACTTTCTGTCTGAATATTCCAGGATAATTTAATTTTTATATAAAAAGTACAATGGAGAAATTATTTTCTTGTTCAATATTGTCCGGTATTGGAGTGGGGAGTTAGGATTATTAATAGTAACAGCATTGTACTATTTGAAAGTGATTGTGTTTAATGTTATATATTCATGTTGAAAATTGCTTTATCACACACACACACACACACACAAGATCGGAACAGCACATATATATATATATATATATATATATATATATATATATATATATATATATATATATATATATATAGTGTATGTATGGGTATTGAAGTTTTTCTTATTGAACAATGTTATTAAAATAAAAATGTTTACTTTTGACCTTATGATGTTTATTTAGAAGGACTTGAAAATGGACACATACACATTAAAAAAATAGTTTTTTCTTGGCATAAAACGAAAAAGCAAATGAATGCTTATTTTCTATCTAAAAAGATATCAAATATTTAAAAGTTTATTTTTTGCAAGAAAGACAATCTTAAAGGTTTGTTTTTCTTGCAGGAATATGGGGATTTTATCTGATAATATTATTCAACATAGAATATTTAAAGATCATTTTTATATAAACCAACTCACAAAGTTATGAATATATTATAGGAAAATTGTAATTGGAAACATATTTTATCTAACAGAAAACTTTAAGTCTTTTAAATGCTGACATTTTCTGTTGTTAAATGTGGAACCAGTTTTTGTCAATGCTCAACTTTTCATATCTGTATTTTTTATTTTATTTTACACTAAACTCAATAAATGTCACTTAAATTCTTTATAACTTCATTTTGCAAATAAAAAAGCATTCTAAAATTGTATATAAATTGTCAATATTGACAAAATGACTTGTAATAATAACGAAGAATGTAAAACATTATTTAATGATCTGAAGGAAAATAGTCTTCAGAAAATGAATAAAATATTTTTTATTTCCAAATTTATTTTTAAAATGTGAGCTAATAAATGTAAACATTTAATAAATCTATCAAAGTCTGCTTTATATTTTTAAAATTGATTTTTAATTTTTATAATATCTCAAAAGATTTAACAAAATGATGATTTTCACAGCAAGACAATGTTAACTCTCAGTTTTACATAGATTACATCTTCTTGTACCATAATGTTCTTTGTTAAAATTACAGTCAAATTTATTATCTATTTTTAAAAATAAAACATGTATGAATAAAATTAAACTATGTATGTATATCACTTTTATTTTACATAAATCGTAAATAAATATTGCGCAAAATAATCATAAGTATTCAATAAACTAGTAATAAATCATTTTTCTTCAACAGTTTTTTTTCAAAATTGTCTCACAAAATGCTGTGGAGATTAGTTATAAAGAATTAAAACTATCAAAACCTTGGAAACTGTAATTCTTTCATTAATAATGAGTTATTATAAGAATGAGTTAATGAAATTTGATATTTATTGAATTGGCAGAAAAATAATGACTCTTCAAAATTTATTTTAATGTATTAAGTCAATAATAACTATACCAATTTTATCATTAAAAAATCTATATCAATAACAGTTAATATTGCATCAGAAAGTAAATCTAAATCCACACTAATAAATGGAAATGTTAATTAGAAATTAATCATTTTTAGAAATGATATGGTTGATTGAATTTAGGTTATATCATGAACTGAATAAGTTGAACACAGAAATGAAGCAAAACATCATAAATTATATTATAGGGTGCAAAAGATACTTGAGGGAAAGTATGTTTTTCATATGAAAACATGGTATTAGTAAAAACAAAATAATATTATTGCAAAATATCAGAACATTAAATATATAATACATTAACCAATAATTCTAAAATATGTGAATATAACATTTTTATTATAAAGGCAAATGACATGAGTTAGGAATAAAAGATTTGAGTGTTTGTGGCTGGGTTGATCAACTTGTATGTCTGCCAGTATGTGTATTTTCTATCAAATGTGAGTGTTATAGTTCTGACATCGATTTGTGCCAAGTAATCTAATGATACCAGATATCCATATGTAGGGGTGTATGAACTGTAGGGATTATGTTGAGGTTCTGTAGCTTCTGAAACCATGCAGTGATCTTTACCAGTAAGTTTATTACTTTTATTGTGTGTAACACATATATTGTGTGTAACCCCAGACCATTTAGCATATTTGGTTGATTGAATTGTTTGATTAAAATGGCTACAGTTTTCCTACATTATATAGTTTGCTACAGACAGATAATATAGCCACTGTAATATTTTTGCAAAGTTGACAATAGGAGAATAATATGCAATTCTTGTTGTTATGAGCATGTTAAATATGTGCAATTTTGAATATAGAGATTATATGATCACTGAGTGGCAATACTGTATGGAGAGTTTAGCCGATTTTAATATAGAGATTAGTATGCATTTGATAAAAATGTGGCTATGTTTGCTGCTTTCTGTTTGAGCTTATTTTGAAGTGTTTGTCTCATTCCATGCAGACCAATATAAAATTGGATCCAAGAAATGGAGTAGGTTTTCGTTTTATATAGCTGTGGGTAGGGTTTGTTAGAATAGATGAACCATGCTGATGTTTTTCTTAGGCTGAATTGTAATTTGTACATGTGTGCGTAATTTTGTAGTATTCTTTCCAATACTGAGAATTCATTACATGATGTTAGAAACAATGTCACATAATGCATGTTTGCAATACATAGAACACATTGGGCAGTTTGTGGTATTAATATGTCTTTTTATGTCATTTTCAATCAGTTTTAAGAGTGGATTTATATATAGAGTAAACAGCAGTGCATTGAGTGAGGATCCTTGTGGCATTGATTGTGTGGGACTAACCACTGTTGTGTTTCTGCCACTAAGTGTGAAGTGTATCTTTCAGTTGAGTAAGAGATTTACAATGATGTATAGTAGGGTGAGTGAAATTGCTGTATTTGCAAACATATTCATTAAGACATCTATTACAACAGAATCAAATTCTCCCTGTATATCCAGTTGGATTACAATTGGTGTACACTTTTTGTTCTTGCTGCATTCCTCTTTGTATTATTTTATATACAAGTGCATCCTGAGTGGTGGTAGATGTCTTCTTCACATATTGCATGTTTAATAGCAGGGGCAGTATGTATGTTTGTATTTTATCTTTGACTATCCTTTCCAATAATTTAATTCCCAATGGGCCCATGGAGATGGGTCAAGGTTGTTGAGATGGCTGTCATTGTTTTTGTTAAATGTCCCTTTAGCTATTGGATATAATCTTCTAGTATTGTATATTTTTTGTGATAGAAAGATAGTAAGATTGCAAATGTACTGTATGGTAATTTGACTCAAATATGAAAAAAAAAATACTAGTGTGCCAATGGTTCCAGGATGAAAACTGTTTGCATTTTTTAAGCTTTTAAGCAAATTGTTGCATATGAAATGGACTATCTGTTTCAGGTATTATAATCATATTGCTAGTTAGTATGTAATGTTTATATTTTTAGAGCTTTTGCTTGAAATGTTGGTATATAGGATCTAGAATGTTATTCTTTGCATAAATATTGCTGTTTATCTCAATTGTCATGGGTATTTTTCTGGTTAATGGATAGCCTATTGTCCAGTGTATATATCAGCATATCTATGTGAGTTAATGGGTAAGACATAGTTTTGTTTTTGTGGTAAGGTATTCTTTTAATTGTTTACATGTATTGTAGTATAACTTTGTTAGTTTTTGGATGTATTGCTGGGTGTTGTATATGAGTCCAGTGATGGTGATTCTCTTGTGGAGATCATCTGCTAGCACCATTGATCGGGAGGGTGAGTATCTGGTCATGTGATGTATGTTGAAGAATGATTAGTATTTTTGCATTGGATCTTGTGACATATCATTGATTTTATTTATCATGATGTAAATCTTTGAGAATATGCATTTGGTAGTGGTTGTTGGGAATAGGAGTCTGATTGTTTTTTCTAGATGAATCAATGTTGTTTGGAGCTATGAAAAGTGTATTCTAATGGATTGTACAACATGGTCTAAAACATGCATAGATTGAATTGGAAGTTGATTAAGTCATGAAACATTGGTGTGTAGAAACATAGATCAATAAATGTGGCATGCTATTGATTATAGAATAACACTCAATTAGTGGCAACCATTTTGTATTGACTTTTGCATAGCTTAAATTGGAATCACTCATTAATAATGTTGGGTTGTGGTTGGTTATGAGCTGAGAGTTTATTGTGAGAATTATATGTGTTGTTATGCTGGGACCTAAAGATATGTACACAAAAATAATGTTGGATATGATAATTTGATGATGAAATGTAGTGATTAGAAGATGTGAGTCAATGTTAATAATTTTGAAAGTTGAAAAATTGCATTTTGAGGCTATAAATATGCCTGTTCTTATTGGTGGTAATGATGTGTCTCTGAAGGATGTGGAAAAACATTGTTTGTCTAGGCATTTGGCTGCATTTATTTATTTGTTATAGATTTTTGTTTTTAGAAGTCCTAGTATTCGTGGTTGTATGATGTAAATCCATTTGTTGGAGTGGTATTTTTTACTATTAGATTAATTCCTTTGACATTCAGTGCTCCTATTTTAATTTTCATTAACTATGTAGATAGTATTGTTTTGTATTTTGGTGTGGTTGTTTTGGAGATTCACATTGTGTAGTTTCAATGATTTATTTTGTTTCTATCTATTTTTATCTGTTTTGTTAGCTTCTGTATTATTCTTCTGATTGGTTTTTGTATTGAGTGTTTGTGTGTCTTGTGCTTCTTCAGTTTGTGATTCTGTGGTTATTCACTGGTTTCAAATAAATTTGTGATAATTTACATTGGACTTGAGACCTCATATATATATAATCAATGATTGGCAAAGTAGAGTTATTATTATCTGTCTTCATTATTTTCCTAGCTTTTTTCTGATAGGTATCCCAGGCTTTTCCATATTTTCTGATTGGATTTGGATTGTTAAATTGCATTGTTTTACTAGGTTTTCTTGGGGGGTAGGAGTGTCTTCATAATTTCTTTGGCTGTCTTATTGATAATAGTATGCTGTGTGATTTTATCCATTGCACAGTCAAATTCTGGCACATATACATTTGCTTTAGTTGTTATTTTATATTGGCTTCCACTTTCCCTTTGGTCATATTTCTTGGTTTGGAGGGTTTCTATAAGGTCTAAATTTGGTATCTCTACTTTTTGTTGTTATTATTTTTTTGTGTAGTTTGTGCACTGCTATCCTTGACAATGGCTATATTTTCTTCAGTTTGCATATTAGTGTTGATAATTTTGTGAGTGTGCATTTTGATTTCTGGTTAAGTTCTGGAGGTATGGATATTGTGCAGTAACATGTCCCCTTTGTTTACATGAGTAAGATTGTGGTTTCAGACCTCTAATAAATAGAGTGTGCAATACTTCTTTATCCATAATTTGTGTTGGTATATCATTTGGATCAGTAACTCGATGCAATTTTATTCTAAACACATAAATGTTAGTCAGGATTGGTCTTGGTGTATCTTTCCAGTATACTGTTTTGAACACAATGACCTTGCCAAATTGTTCCATCATTTTAGAAGACTTTTTCTTTGTATCCCAAGTATGTGTTCTTAATTATTCCTGAAATGATATTGTGATAATTTTGGCTTACAGTGATTATTGTGAAGTTACCCAATGATTTGACTTGTCTTTGAAAATCTATCACTTTTTGTGATTTCATAAAATTCCAGTATAAGATAAAAGTCATTAGGATGTTCTGCAAACTGTTGTATTGTTTTCCAGAATCCATTTAATGTTATTGCCTCAAACAGCAATACTTTTGGTAATTTATATGATGAAATGTTGCTATCTGTTGCTGAGAACACCATGGACTTGGAAGGAGGGGTCTCTTGAAAGTCACAAAGAGATGCTCTGGTATGGACTTATTGAATAATTTAGTTGTGATGTTCAATTTTTCTTTATTCCAGACAACTTTTCATGGATTTTGACTTTCCTGTTTTTCTATTTCTAAATTATTTATGCTACTATGGGTTGGTTTCCTATATCTGGTATTGATCTTTTGAGAGATGGTTGCATTCATTTTTTATCTCTTTGCTAATATATCAATTAAATTGACATTCTGTTTTTTTTGTTAGGACAAATGAATTTATTTTTTCTTTTCCTTTGACATTGTCTGCAAATGTTGGCTTGTTTGTTTTTTGTATGCCTTTCATTGGCATCCAATAATTAGGTAATGTGATCTTTGATCATCCATGCTTCAGTCATTAATTTGTTGAAGTTGTTTTTCAATTAAAAATTACCAATTAAATTCTACTTATTTTTTCTGTTAGTTGATATTTAATGAATTTAATATTAGAATTTTTGATGTTATATATATATATTACTTTGTTTTTGATGGTTTTTATTATATTTTTAATGGTTTGAATGTGGAACATTTTTAGCTGGTCTGATGTGATGTGATGCAGTGTATTGTAGCTTTTTCTTAAATGAAGTCAAGAATCTCTCACCAAATATGCCCAGAGAAACCTGTTATCTAGTTAATTTTACATTCTCCAGTCTAAGTGTTTTCATATTCTGCTCCATCCCATTTCCACAACATAACCTTTGTTAATTTCATGGCCTTTATATCTAAATTCCCCTTATCTTTTTCCAAACCCAGCATAAAAAACAATAATCCACTTTCTGCATAATCATTTTTTTCTTATTTATTCTTCCATAACTTCATTATTTGTGCCCTTTATGTTTTCAAGCACTTACATTTAATTAACAGATGCCTAATATGTTCTATTCCTTCCTTGTATAATTTACAGACTAAATAACCCATATTTTTTTCCACTTACATGTATATCCTCTTGTTGCTAAAATTCCTGTTCGATCCTTAAACAATAAACTACTTAACATACTATTATCATATATTAACTCGCACCTAATATTCTGTCTATATATATATATATATATTTGTACCGGGTTCGAATATGCATCCTTGAAACACTGGCCTCTTAGGCAGAGAAGAACATACTTGGAGAGTATGTATGCCGAAACAATAGCTATAAAATATATAACTAGCATTACATTTCCAGGACATAACTTCTTCTCGACTGTTGAGTTTAACACCCAGTTCAAAGCACTTTTTTTTTGTGTGTAAACATGGGTGCCAGCTATCTATTCAAGGATGAATAAATAATGCACTTTGGACAATGGCCACTAACTCAATGCCTACGCATCCATGACTAGCTCAGCTGTTTGTAATCACTCATAGATTATACATAATTAGTGGTTAAAAGAATTGATAAAAGAATTGTAAAAGGAATTTATAAAAGAGATTGATAAAAAGAATTGACCAACAAATAGAGTTTAATTTTAAAGACAATTTATTAACTAACATTAATTTACTAAATTTAAACATCTTTATAATTTTTTAACTAATATAACACACGCACATTTTAAATTAACACAGTATAATATAAATCTTATGAAAAGCATAAATAATATTCGACATCGATAAATTATCTCACATTCACAAACACGCACATCAATAGTTCATTTTATGCATGCTTATAAAGTTCAAATTACTTGTCTTTGGAGGCTTTACGAATTAATGCAATGCAATGGCTATTACAGTATAAACAAAAATAAACAAATGTTTTACCTAGGATTTTGAATGTAGATTTAGAACTTTGTTTCTTCTTCCATTACACATACTTCCAGCCGGTCGGAACGTTTCCTTGATGAGTTTCCTTATTTTTCACGACTATTATTTTGGAGACAATTAGATATTGATGGAGATTTCCAAGTTGTTATGCTGACATTATTTCATGGGCAGATCTTGCTGTTATCATCAGACTTTAGGCTGTGGAGAAACGCATGTTCCCAAAAGCTGCTCAACACTGCACCTTTTTTGTTTCTAGATACAATTAACTTAACTGATTGAAATTAACTGACTCAATTGATTTGTGAACTGAACTGATTATCCGATAAAATTTTACTATTTATATCTGTGACATGTTGTCCTTGTAATATCATCCGGCAAAATCTGTTGTCAAAATTCCAGTGATAATCCTTTGACAATGTGTTTTGGAAGATTGCTTAATTAGTAATAGCCATTTTTAATCCTGTAGTTTTATATTTTAATTAATAGCCATTGCCATGTTTTTTATTGATAATCTTCTTTAACTTTCATTTATTTATAATAACATTTATTACGCATACATTTATTCTATTATTGACAATTGCACATATATTACTAGTTTTAAGATTATTTTTTCTTTCATTCGATTAAAAAAGATTTGTATTTTTTAAACTTTAAATTATTTATATTTTACGAATACTAATAAGAAAACTCTTTACTTCCTTTTTATAAAACCTTTATTTTAACTTTTCTAATGAAACACCCCTCTCTCTTTCTAATTAATTAATTGTAGCTTTTTATTTCAAAAACTAATGATGGAAAACTATTTGATTCATATCTTTTTCGAAAACAAACTGTAATAAACTCTTAAACTTTTAATTTTACTTTTGACAGCAAACTGATTTTGTTTACTTAAAGAAACCTTTTAGATTTTTATAACTTATTTATTATTTAATAATTTTTTTAGGCAAAATCATCATGTGCCAATTTCAATATTGGTACATTACACCGCCCTCCCTTTGAGAGTAAAATGCATCATTTTTGACCATTTTGTCTTTGACAACTTTAGATATTAATTTATTATTTTTTTTATTTGATTGACATGTTATTTATTTATTTATTTCGATCACTTTAATTAAACCTTTTATTTTATTCATTTACTTAATCCTATAATTGTTACTGTTAAATCATTCATTTGACCTACTTATTTAACTTGATTTTATTGATATTTTTTTAACTGTTTATTTACAAGCATTTCTTCTTACTTAATATGTGCATGGGAAAAAAATCTTTTATTCAATAAAGCCTCCTTGTTATTATTATTATTGCTAAATTTCATTTAGTATTATTACCACCTGTCCGGTGGCTGTTTTTCTCTTTTCACTAACTTCATCGACCGGGTATTATATGTTCCTTTTTCCTCTATTCCCTGTGCAATCACAAACACGTTATTACTGTATTGCCACTTGATGATATAGGGGCCATCGTATATTGGCTGGAATTTCTTGTATATATGTTTTTCAGGATGACTCACTGGATGAACTCTCACCATGACCTCATCTCCCCTCCTGAATATGGCCTTAGGTCTTCCCTGCCTCTTCTGCCATAGCATGCTCATTTTTTTAACCGGTTAAGTGCTTGCTTAGCACCTCTTCTCTGGTTAATTGGATTTATCCCCACTGGCAATTTAGTCTCAAACGGAAACGGAATATTTCTTCCAAAATGTAGCCAAATGGGTTCGAATCCTGTAGACTCATTTCTTGACCAGTTTATCATGTTGACTATATGTGATGTTTCTTTCACCCATTTGCGATGATCCTCCTGTATATAAACCTGAAATAGACTGAGGGATACAAATCGACAAAAGTATATGTCTAATCCCTTGCCTGTCCATCCATTACTTCTATTCACTAGATATAAAGGGCATTCCATAATCCGATAAAATTTTGTCTGGAATTCCTACAGTTTTAAAGTATTGTTGCTCCAAATCTCAAATAGTTTGTCTTGCGTTAGCTTGAGCTACTGGATATGCCACTACCAGCTTCGAAAACACATCATATGTTACCATGAGATACTTCATTTTATTGAATGAAGGCAGAGGTCTGTAGAAGTCTATTGCTAGTAAGCTGTTCAGGTGCTGGGCATATATAGGTTGCAGCGGCCCAACTCCTGATGTGTTAGAAGGCTTGGTTGCTGAACATATGGTGCATCTACCAATCATGTCTGCAATATTGGCATTCATTCCTGGCCTGTAAAAACCAATGACTCAGCCATCATTCCACTTTATTTGCCCCATAATATCTGTAAGTGTTATGCGCATATTTAATTATTTGCTATCTCATGGCGACTGGAAGAATAATGCATGTTTTTTTTTTTTGTAATACACATTGTAAGAGTCCTCCCTTTAAGCAACAGTGATTTCGATCCCTCCACAGTGGATTATTGGCCGTTTTTGTTAAAGGCTGATTGCGTAAATACTCCATTATTTGTCTGCAATCATTATCTTCCTCTTGCTGCTCCTTTAATTTATGCAAATCATCTGCTATCCCATTTGTTTTATATATTTTGGTGGCAGCTATATACGCTCTGTTGCAACTCAAGTGTTGTTCTTGAGCTACCGGATATCGGCATAAAGTGTCTGCCATAATATTCTCTTTGCCATGACAGTAAGCTACTTTGTAATTAAATTCTTGTAGAAATAAGCTCCACCTTATTAGCCTGCTATTATTCAAAAAGCTGTGATTAATAAATTCGAGGCTCTTATGGTCAGTGATTACTACCACTTCAGAGCCTACTAAATACTGCCAGAATTTCTTGAATGCCTAAACAATAGCTAGGGCTTCCTTCTTGGTTACAGTGTAGTTCACTTTCGGTCTCTTTAGTAAATGGCTAATGAAACAAAGAACTCTGTGCTGTCCCTTTTTCTGTATCTGAAATAGCGTAGCTCTCAATCTAAACCCGCTGCAGTCTGTTTGTACAAAGAATGGTTGGTCAAAATTAAAATATGACAGCATAACTTTATTTAAAAATCCTGCCTTCATGCTCTGAAAACTATGCTCAAGCTGTTCATTCCACCCCATGATTTCCCTTTTCTTAATAACTGCAGTAACGGCTTCATGTCAAGTGAAAAATTTCTATAAAATCGATTATAGAAATTACAGAGTCCAAGAAAATATTTAATATGGTTTTTATTCCAAGGTGTGGGAAATTCCTGTATTGCTCGAATTTTTTCAGGATTAGGTAATATTCCTCTTTCTGTAATTATATGACCTAAAAACTTCACGTTTCAGTCATTAGCTTACTCTTATTTAAATTAATTTGAATCTCCTTTCTCTCACACTCTCCCAGCAACATTTCTAAATGTGCAAAGTGCTCATCTATACTTTCCGATGCCACCATGATGTCATCCACATACATTATAACTAAATTCTTAATATCATCTGACAATACATGATCCAGACATTGTATAAGCCCTGCCTCACTATTTTTTAGCCTGAAGGGAATCTGGTTAAAATTATATGCATGTCCATTATATTTAAATGCCATATATTTCTGATCCTCTGGAAGAAGTTTGATTTACCAGTAGCTGGGAGTTAAGTCAAACGTCGAAAATATTTTTTTATTTTGAAATTTCAATAACAATTTGCTCATTCACAGTGGAGCATTAGAATCAGTTATTGTTATTTTATTTAACTGTCATGCATCCAAACATAACCGAATTAATCCATCTTTTTTTTACGGTTATGATAGGGTTATTGAAAGGAGATGAACATTTAGATATAATCCCCCATCTAAGCATTTTGTCTATTTGTTCTTCTACTTCATGTCTATATTGATGAGGTATGGGATGTAAATGGGCTTGATATGGTTGGTTTTTCATAAGCCTTATCCTGTGTTCATACCCTTGGATTACCCCAGGAATCTCAGAAAATACGCTTTCATATCTATTAAATAGTTTCTTCAGTTGGTCTCTTTGATTATCATTTATGCATCTTGACTCATCCACCTTTTCCCCCTATCTTTATTTCCATTACTGAGCTTTGTGCATGAGTCTGTTTATTTATCTAATCCTTTTGATGATTTGTAAATGGAATTATTACGTTGTTTATTTTTGCCCAACTTCGTTTATAATCCAATACACAGCCTGTTTTGTACATAAAATTCAAGCCTAATATAAACTCATGAATCAGTACCTCCAAAATCAACAGCACGTGCATATATTCTCCCTCTGCCATGTGTAACTTTACCCATGCCTGTTTGGATGCCAACTTCACCTTAATTACCATTAGCCAACAAAACATATACTGTTTTAACAGCAATATTTTAATTTCTGGGTCAATGTCACTTATTTTATTAAACATTTCCTGTGACATTATTGATACCTGACTCCCCGAATCAAACAATGCACTAGTTGCAATCCCCCACTACCTTTATCTCTATCTTTGGACAGCTCTGATGTGCCATTATGGGCATGATCTGTTCTCCACTACATACCAGATTCGCTACTTGCATACAATCAACTTCTGCATTTCGATCCTCATCCTGACCATCCACCATCCCCCTATTGTTGTCCAATGCCATTAGTATTTCAGCCATCTGTTTTACCATTCGTTTGCCAATCATTATTTGTTCCACCTTCTCAGGTAAACCATGCCTAACTATAGGCATAATATGGTGCTCCAATAATTTGTATGTTGTGATTGATCTTGATTTTGCTACTTCTCTATGAAAAAATGTAATAAAGAACTCCCTCTTCTACCACCTGTTCTGCTCTACTTGAAATTTAACCTTTTTCTGTAGCTCCTCCCCCAATAGTTTGCCAACAATGAACACTTGTATTCACTGAACGTTTCGGGTTTTACATGTAATGAATTCCAGCAGAGCTGAGCTTCTCCCTGTATGTGATTGCAAGCTAAGGTAATTTTAGCTCCCTTGCTTAAACTATTCAAGATGCAATAATGTTCCAAGCTCTCTAAGTGATCACTTGGATTCTCCCCTCTGCTCCCTGAGAATGCTTTTATTTTTAGCCACTGAATTACTGCCTCCATTTTATGTATGTGCACCCATGTTTTTCCATTCTCATGTTCCCTTTCTAATGCCTATATGCTTTTTATTACTTTCTCCAACTCTATATCTTCCCTTTCTAATGCCTATATGCTTTTTATTACTTTCTCCAACTCTATATCTTTTCCCATTTTGAAACCATATATTTTATTTTTTAATTTCAAACTAGTGCTTGTGTTAAACTAAATTTAATATATAACTTACTTATTTATTTCTTACTAAAATGGAAACACACACTGACCATCCCTTTTGTCTATTTTTCTACCCAATCTTAACACTTCAGCTCTGCCCATAATACCCAATTGTCTCTGATTTAACATAATGATTTATTTTAACTAACATGAATGTTAAAATCTTTTTTCATTTAAAGAAAAAAGTTTTCGATCAATTCTTTTTTTAAAATTAAAACAATTTTACATACATAATTTAGCTTTTGTATAAAAATTTTTGAACAAGAAATAAAGTATTTAATTACTATTGTTTTTTAGGTCCATCCCCAAGTTGGGTATCACCATTTTGTACCAGGTTTGAATATGCGTCCTTGAAACAATGGCCTCTTAGGCAGAGAAGAACATACTCAGAGAGTATGTATGCCCAAACAATAGTTATAAAATATATAACTAGCATTACATTTCCAGGACATAACTTCTTCTCGACTGTTGAGTTCAACACCCAGTTCAAAGGACTTTTTTCAGTTTGTGTATAAACATGGGCACCAGGTATCTATTCAAGGATGAATAAATAATACACTTTGGACAATGGCCACTAACTCAATGCCTACACATCCATGACTAACTCAGATGTTTGTAATCACTAATAGATTATACATAATTAGTGGTTAAAAGAATTGATAAAAGAATTGTAAAAGGAATTTATAAAAGAGATTGAAAAAAAGAATTGACCGACAAATAGAGTTTAATTTTAAAGACAATTTATTAACTAACATTAATTTACTAAATTTAAACATCTTTATAATTTTTTAACTAATATAACACATGCACATTTTAAATTAACACATTATAATATATATCTTATGAAAAGCATAAATAATATTAGACATCGATAAATTATCTCACGTTCACAAACACGCACATCAATAGTTCAATTTCTGCATGCTTATAAAGTTCAAATTACTTGTCTCTGGAGGCTTTATGAATTAATGCAATGCAATGGCTATTACAGTATAAACAAAAATAAGCAAATGTTTTACCTAGGATTTTGAACGTAGATTTAGAAATTTGTTTCTTCTTCCATTACGCATACTTCCAGCCGGCTGGGACGTTTCTTGGATGAGTTTCTTTATTTTTCACAATTATTACTATTGGAGACAATTAGATATTGACGGAGATTTCCAAGTTGTTATGCTGACATTATTTCACGGGCAGATCTTGCTGTTTTCATCAGACTTTAGGCTGTGGAGAAACACGTGTTCCCAAAAGCTGCTCAACACTGCATCTTTTTTTGTTTCTAGATACAATTAACTTAACTGATTGAAATTAACTGATTCAATTGATTTGTGAACTGAACTGATTATCCGATAAAATTTTACTATTTATACCTGCGACATGTTGTCCTTGTAATATCCTCTGGCAAAATCTGTTGTCGAAATTCCAGCGATAATCCTTTGACAACGTGTTTTGGAAGATTGCTTAATTAGTAATGGCCATTTTTAATCCTGTAGTTTTATATTTTAATTAATAGCCATTGCCATGTTTTTTAATGATAATCTTCTTTAACTTTCATTTACTTATAATAACATTTATTACACATACATTTATTCTATTATTGACAATCACACATATATACGCACATATATTACTAGTTTTAAGATTATTTTTTCTTTAATTTGAATGAAAAGAGATTTGTATTTTTTAAACTTTAAATTATTTATATTTTACAAATACTAATAAGAAAACTCTTTACTTCCTTTTTATAAAACCTTTATTTTATCTTTTCTAACAAAACACCCCTCTCCCCTTCTGATTAATTAATTGTATCTCCTCTTCTGATTAATTAATTGTAGCTTTTTATTTCAAAAACTAATGATGGAAAACTATTTGATTCATATCTTTTTCAAAAACAAACTGTAATAAACTCTTAAACTTTTAATTTCACTTTTGACAGCAAACTGATTTGTATAGTTAAAGAAACCTTTTAGATTTTTATAACTTATTTATTATTTAATAATTTTTTTTAGGCAAAATCATCATGTGCCAATTTCAATATTGGTACAATATATATATATATAATGTGACATATTTTATATATATATATATATATATATATATATATATATATATATATATAATATATTAATGGGACATACGTACATTACATTGTTTTTTATTACTAAACATGAAAAAAATAAAAGTTCGCGAATAAAACTTGTTTTTTTTTTTTAAGAATTGAAAATTAAAATTCTATACTAAACTCATACTTAAATATATATAAAATTGCACAGATGAAAAAAAAAATTATTAAAATAAAACTTTATTAAAAATAGAAAAGGTATTTTAAAAACAAAAACTCAAAAAGATTTAGGGATAAAAATATATCTTTAAGTTTGGAAAACACATTAATTAATCAGAACATGGAAATGATTATTTTAATTAGTCAAAGTGAACTAGCCTTTGGGCATTTAAATGTATAAGCAATGGTCAGATAGGAAAACAATATAAACTAACAGCGAATGAGAGAAATCCATCGGGAAATAAGACCTCAATGGAAGGATCATCATCATCGATGACATAATGTCCATTAAATCCTTAAAATTAATATAAAAGGAAAAGTTTGGAAATTATTAGTTAGTTCTTACAAGAGGACAGATATGTGTTAGTGCAGGGTTGTAGGAGAAGGAATTGAAAAGATGCACTCATCAATCCCTTCAGTTTTGTTAAAAAAAAGAAATGACATTGTTTTTTCTACATTAAGGACCAGCTAAACTAAAAGACCTCTGGATAAATAAAAAACAACAGCTAACTGGATACCAATATCTATTTAGGACAGCATGGGAATTCACGTTCAAATGGCAAGCCGTGGATAAAGCTGGACATTTTAAAAATTGTAAGAACTTTAGATAATTCATGAACATTAAATTAAACTTTCCATATTTAAAAAAAAATAGAAATAGATTCCTATCTGACCAAACTAAATTATTTATTAAGTAGTTATAATTTTATTTGATGTATTTCTTTTTTGTAAAATCATTTTCATTTTTTTTTTTGTTCTTTAAGTTTTATTTATGATTTTTGTTTTGCAATAAATTAAATTATATAAATGTTAAACTTAAGTCAGGCGTGAATGGCTATATAGATTTGTAAAGTCATATTAGGGGAAGGTAATCTTTGGTAATTTGTTTCGTAGTTGAGTTAGGTCAATGTATTGGATATATTGGTGTAATTAGTAGATGTAGTATGAGGTTCGCTACAGGCAGAATCACTTTGTATGCTGCACACACTCGTTTTGCCTATGGGAGAAATTATAAGACAAAGACCGCAGTTTCTTCCTATGGGGTTTTTTTTTATTGCTCTTATCATCAGATAGCTGTAGTATTTCTATCTGACAAGAAGCAAGTTCTTCTCTTAACCTAATTGTGCTGTTGTATTTTGTATTACATTGAACACATCAATATATCAGATGGATTGATGCCAGTTTAGCTGCAAATTTTTGGCCTAAGATTAAATAAAGATAGAATATTTTCTTTCAAATGCAAATCTATGTAGTCTATTCATACTCATCACTCTAAATAAAATGCATTATATTTAAGTTGGGTATAGAAGTTGCATGGATTCATGATAGGTTAATTATGTTTTTGGTTTTCATATTTGATCAAAATATATAGACATTCGGCAAATAATGATACCTTATGGTGAGTATCCAAAATGTATTTATTCGGATGTCTTTTAAGTTAGTGTGTCACTGCGGTATCTTATGATGAATACCAGTGGGTTTCTTATATTCCCTATGCAATTGACGGTATCGATGATTTTGTATTTTGATCGTTTATGTTTATTTTGAAATGTTTTTGACCGTGTAATCTATGTAACCAATCTATATTCAACATTTTAAAACCACATTTTATAAATACGTCTGTGTGAACTTATAATATTTAAAATGTAAATTTATAAAAATTAAAATGTAAATTAAAATCAAAGTTAAAAATGTAAATTAAATTTTAAAATATAAACATGCTAAAATAATAATGTTAAATTTTATATATATGTGCGTAAATAAATCTTTGTATGTTAATTATTGGCAGTGGCTTATTTTATTCTTTTTTAAAAAATTATTCTTAGATAAGAATTTATGAAATATAAATTTTTGCTATTCCATTGAGTTAGTGACAATGGGTTAATGACCGGATATCAAATTATATAAAATAAAAAAAATATTTTTTTTTACTTACGTATCTGCCTACTTTATAAATTTTTCTAGGTTCAAATGCCTAGATAGTGCCTTGTAGTGCAGGTAATGTTAAGCTCTCTTTATCCGGATCATTATAAATGGCTACCCAACTTGGGCTGATCTATAATAAACTACCAGGGCCCTGAGTAAATTTCTTTTTTCAAAATGAAATATTTTTATCTGTTACATAAAGTCGTATACTTTAAATCTTATAAAAGTGCTGCCAGAAAGAAATTGCACATATATTAAACACAAGAAAGTATAAATAATTTTTAATTGTATTTTGTTAAAAAGAAAGTCAAAAGGTTGCAATTAATATGTTTTTTGTTTGTTTGTTAATATATATTATGCTTTAACGTGTATAGGCACGCACAGCCACGTAAGTTTATGATCATAAATGTGGTACCTTATGGTGAGTACCTTTGGGAATTACTTTAGTGTAACCCTATGTATGCATTTCAATCAGTCATAAATAAGTTGGCAGTATTTATAATTGTGCTGCAAATATACGCATTTAAACCCATTATTTCTTAAAACATATTTACCTTAATGCAACCTTCTTAAACAAATAATTTATAAAATTTGCTTGTCATGCTGTGTGTAAAAATAAAATGTTTAAAAAAATAGAACTCTTGTGGGGAGGGTGTAAACGGAGATGGTTCTTAGGAAAGTGAAGCTCAACATTTTTTTTTTGTATATAGACTTTTTGTAAAATTCCTAACCGGATGTTTTTGTAAATGTCTTCGTTAATTGTGTACTGTAATTACTAACCCTAAGTAAAATATTTTTTTTGTTTATTTTTTTTTAAGAAGATTTACTGGTATGTAATGGCCACATACGTACGTTACATTGTTTTTTATTACTAAACATGAAAAAAATAAAAGTTCACAAATAAAACTTTTTTTTTTTTTTAAGAATTGAAAATTAAAATTCTATACTAAACTCATATGTATATAAAATCACACAGATGAAAAAAAAAATTACTAAAATAAAACTTTATTAAAAATAGAAAAGGTATTTTAAAAACAAAAACTCAAAAAGATTTAGAGATAAATATATATCTTTAAGTTTGGAAAACATATTAATTAATAAGAAAATGGAAATGATTATTTTAATTAGTCAAAGTAAACTAGCCTTTGGGCATTTACATGTATAAGCAACGGTCAGATAGGAAAACAATAGAAACTAATAGCAAATGAAAGAAATCCATCGGGAAATCAGACCTCAATGGAAGGATCATCATCATTGATGACATAATGTCCATTGAATCCTTAAAATTAATATAAAAGGAAAAGTTTGGAAATTATTTGTTAGTTATTACAAGAGGACAGATATGTGTTAGTGCGGGTTGTAAGAGAAAGGATTGAAAAGATACACGCTTCAATCCCTTCAGTTTTGTTAAAAAAAATGACATTGTTTTTTCTACATTAAGGACCAGCTAAACTAAAAGACCTCTGGATAAATAAAAAACAATGGCTAACTGGATACCATTATCTATTTAGGATGGTGTGGGAATTAACGTTCAAATGGCAAGTCATGGATAAAGCTGGACATTTTAAAAATTGTAAGAACTTTAGATAATTCATGAACATTAAAACAAAAACTTTTCATATTTAAAAAAAATAGAAATAGATTCCTATCTGACCAAATTAAATTATTTATTAAGTAGTTACAATTTTATTTGATGTATTTCTTTTTTGTAAAATCATTTCCATTTATTTTTTTTTTGTTCTTTAAGTTTTATTTATGATTTTTGTTTTGCGATAAATTAAATTATATAAATGTTAAACTTAAGTTGGGCATGAATGGCTATATAGATTTGTAAAGTCATATTAGGGGAGGATAATCTTAGGTTATTTGTTTCATAGTTGAATTAGGTCAATGGATTGGATATATTGGTGTAATTAGTAGATGTATTATGAGGTTCGCTATGGGCAGAATCGCTTTATATGCCGCACACACTCGTTTTGCCTATGGGAGGAATTATAAGATGGAGACTGCAGTTCCTTCCTATGGAGTTTTTTTATTGCTCTTATCCTCAGATAGATGTAGTATTCTTATCTGATGAGAAGCAATTTCTTCTCTTAACCTAATTGTGCTGTCGTATTTCCTATTACATTGAACACATCGATATACCAGATGGATTGATGCCGGTTTAGCTGCAAACTTTTGGCCTAAGGTTAAATAAAGATAGAATATTTTCTTTCAAATGCAAATCTATGTAGTCTATTCATACTTGACACTCTAAATAAAAATGCATTAAATTTAAGTTGGGTATGGAAGTTGCATGGATTCGTGATCGGTTAATTATGTTTTTGGTTTTCATATTTGATCAAAATATATAGACATTCGGTAAATAATGATACTTTACAGTGAGTATCTAAAATGTATTAGGATGTCTTTTAAGTTATTGTGTCACTGCTTTATCTTATGATGAATACCAGTGGGTTTCTTGTATTCCCTATGCAATTGACGATATCAATGATTTTGTATTTTGATCGTTTATGTTTATTTTGAAATGTTTTTGACCGTGTAATCTATGTAACCAATCTATACTCAACATTTTAAAAACACATTTTATAAATCCGTCTGTGCGAATTTATAATATTTAAAATGTAAATTTATAAAAATTAAAATGTAAATTAAAATCAAAGTTAAAATGTAAATTAAATTTTAAAATGTAAACATGCTAAAATAATAATGTTAAATTTTATATATATGTGTATAAATAAATGTTTGTATGTTAATTACTGGCAGTGGCTTATTTTATTCTCTTTTAAAAAATTATTCTTAGATAAGAATTTATGAAATATAATCTCTGCTGTTCCATTGAGTTAGTGACAATTGGCTAATGACCGCATATAAAATTATATAAAATAAAAAAAATTTTAATAAAAATTTTTTTGACTTACGTATCTGCCTACTTTATAAATTTTTCTAGGTTCAAATGCCTAGATGGCACCCTGTAGTGCATATGACGTTAAGCTCTTTTTCTCCGGATCGTTATAACTGATATCTGTAAACCTGCTTTAAAAAAAAATAATCAAAAAAAAATCCTTATGAAGCTCCAAAAATTGCTTCTCCTACAACCCTGCACTAACACATATCTGTCCTCTTGTAATAACTAATAATTTCCAAACTTTTCCTTTTATATTAATTTTAAGGATTCAATGGACATTACATCATCGATGATGATGATCCTTCCATGAGATCCGATTTCCCGATGAATTACTCTCATTTGCTATTAGTTTCTATTGTTTTCCTATCTGTCCATTGCTTATACATTTAAATGCCCAAAGGCTAGTTCACTTTGACTAATTAAAATAATCATTTCCATTTTCTGATTAATTAATGTGTTTTCCAAACTTAAAGATATATTTTTATCTCTAAATCTTTTTGAGTTTTTGTTTTTAAAATACCTTTTCTATTTTTAATAAAGTTTTATTATAATAATTTTTTTTTCATCTGTGCAATTATATATATATATATATATATATATATATGAGTTTAGTATAGAATTTTAATTTTCAATTCTTAAAAAAAAAAAAAAAGTTTTATTTGCAAACTTTATTTTTTCCACATATTCATAAAGGAAGCAGAGCTGCAGAGTAAAACAGAGGAAGGGGGTGTAAATATATAAACACTAATAGTCCAATGCTAGAGGAAGGTCAAGCAGTTGGGCCAGTTTATTGGATTGAGTTGTTATTGTTATTGATGTAGCACGCTTCTCTGATCTTCCGCTTAATGTTTGCTTTCCTTGATACAGTATCTATTTAGGTTGGAAGGTCAAATAAATGTCCAGTTGTTCTGGGAGCACCCCAAAAATGTTATTGAGCACGTTGTTTTTCATAGCTCTATTATATGTGTATTCAGTTGTGTTGTCTCTGTGGTTTGGGCCTGCCTGGTTTTTCCAAAATAAATGGCGCGCAACCAGGTTGTGGGCAAGTTGCTGTAAACGATAGGGGGTCTAGGACACTTATTAATTTAAGGGACAGGAAAAGAAAAGGGGGTATGGTGTGCTTGATTTAGAATTGCTGTCCAAAATTAATAAGAACAGGGAGATTTAGGTTGTAAAGAGGAGGATATGGAAGTTTAATGTTGTTTTTATTGTCGGTGAGTTTTGAATGAAACTGCTTGATTTTGTTGTTGATAGTGTGGGTTTGTAGCCTGCCTGTAGTTGGGTCTTTGATATAGAGATGTGTGTTGTTCTTTGATCTGCTTCAAACTTGCACACAGCCACGCATGTTTCTGTTGTAGGAATGCTTGTAGACTTGCTAATTTGTGAGTAGGTTTGCTAATGGGATAAGAAGCCTCATGATTTCAAAGCTTTTATGGAACCATTAATAATGTATACATGGGTCATCACATATGAACCCAAGATCCAGATAATTTAGGCTTTAGATGCATCCTTTGTAAAGTGGAAATTATCAGTTAGATTAGTGCTATGTGTTAGCTCTTGTATAATATTGTTTGTGGTGTGCTGATTAAAGTGAATAAGTATAATGTCACAATGATGGGCAAAGGTAGGAAGAGCTGAAGCTTGTGCTAGTAATTATTAGTTTTTCGAGAGCAAGAAAAATGCTAGTTATGATTCCGCTAAGGTATGCCCATCGCCATCCGCTTTTCATATTGTACCAAGAGTGCTTGGGCTATAGTATATATGCTTGTATCCATCCAAGTTAAAAATGTAATGATGAAATCAATGCGTGCTCAGAATGACATTGTATTGGTGAGTTCTTGTTGATAAAGTGGAATAGATTGTTTTCTGTCCACGGATCCACACAATTTCTTTTAATGCCAAAGGAGGTCATCAAGCGTTACAGATCGTGGCTTTTGATTTCTCAACAACGAAAGGATGAATTAACAGAAAATTCTAAAGCCCAGAAGGTTCATTAATGAAGCATTAACCATTGTTGGTGTTTGAAAATAATGGACTTCAAAAATCCATCATTAATGAGGAACACCATCAGGCCGGAGTTTAATGCAAAACACCTAGAACTTGGTGAGGTTAGCAAACCTGTGGTATAGCGCTTATTGTATAATGAGAATATAAATGGTCTCACGCGTTGTTTTTATTGTTGAATGTGGACAGGGAGGAGCTTTGAGATTTGTGATTTGTCTTATTTTATGCTTGGAGGTCTGCGATTTTAAGAGCACAAATCATTGTTCCGATTTTTATGCAACTTAAATTATTATGATCAATGAACTGTTTCATAGTTTGTCATCTAGCCATGATCTTTATATGTTGTTTTTTCCGCCCTAAAGTAGAACTCATGTCATAACCCCCTGCTCAATGATGATTTTGGGAGAGTCCATTATTTTCGTAACCTAATAATATAATCAATCATTAATCACAGTTTGGCTTTGAATGCCAGCAATTCATCCTTCAGGTTGTGGAGAAAATCAAAAAAAGCCACCATCTGTAACAACTTCCCAATGACCTCCTTGATGTCAAAGAGTTGTATGGATCCGTGGACAGAAAAACAACTGGCCCACATTATCCAACAAGAATTTCACCAATACAATGTCATCTGAACGCATTGATTTCATCATTACATTTTTTAATCTATTGATAAGCACATATACAACATTTGAGCACTCTTTGGTACAATATAAAAAGTTGGATAAACAAGTGGCCTCCCCTTAGCTTAATCCATAATTTGGTATTTTTCTTAACTACTACGAAACCAATAGTGCCTAAACAATTGTGCTTGATAACTTTCACATTTTGTACATCCGCAATGATCATATATCACTTCATTCTAGCCAATCACACACCAAAATAATATTATACAAGAGCTAACACATAGCACTGAACGACCCAACCATTAATTCTAATTTTATAATGCATCTGCCTAAATTATTATCTGGATCTTAGGTTAATGCGATGACCCATGTATGATATTCAATGATTATAAAGCCTTTAAACTCAGGGTCTAATAATCCAGCATTCTAACGTTCCTAACTCTCACAAATTGGCAGGTCTTCACAAGCATTCCTACACAGAAACATGCAGCTGTGCAAGTTTAGCTAGATCAAAGAACAAACACACATCTCTATATCAAAGATTCATTACAGGCAGGCCATAAACTCTACACTATCAACAACAAAATCAAGCAGTTTCATTCAAAACTCACCATTAATAAAAACAACATTAAACTTCCATATATCACTTTTCCCCACATACCTAAAATCTCCACCAACTAATCAAGATTTTTGGACAATAAATTTAAAATCAGCTTTCATACACCCCCTTGCACTAACCGTCTCATCAATAACTCCAAGGACAAAATAGAACTTTCTCAGACCCCCCATGTTTACAGCATAACTTGTCTAGAATAACCTGCATGTTGCCGCGCCCCATTTATTTTGGAGAAACCAAGGCAGGCACAACCACCCAGACAGCACAACACAGAGTTATACACATATAATAGATAAGAAAAACAACGATAACTCATCAACATTTTTGGAACACTCCAAGAAGACTGGACATTTATTTGTCCTCCAACTTCAAAATAGTCTGTATCGAGAAAACGACATTGCTTTGAAGATCAGAGAAGCGACACATCAATGCACACACAATAATAATAATAACTCAATCAATAGATGACAGATGCTTCGATGATTCTCTAAACGTTGGACTATTTAGTCCATTTTGTATATGCTTTGTATACCACTTCTCCGCCTCCATTTTACTGCAGCTCACAGCACCGCTAAGTGAATTATGAGGTAAAGTAATCTCAAAGTCACTTTGTTTATATTGAATTCCGTATTTTATTATAGCTTC